>JAFLJL010017670.1:46749-57662 GCA_018398815.1 Conus ventricosus | reverse complement strand
AAGTACGGGTTGGGTGTATTCGAAATTCAAGGGGCCCTTCTCCCGAGTGGGAGTAGCAGGGAGTGGAGTTAAGTTTACGGGTACATGGGCTTATGATCGGGTAGTAGCAAAATTCGGGTGGCCGTGTGTTAGCAGTATCCTTTTCCCGTCCTGAGGCTGGGGTCAGACCACCGCAGGGTACTGCCGAGTACCGGCAGGTGAGCGGCGGTGTCCCGTTGCTGCTGCTTTTCCCGGGAGAGGGAGACCATCCAGGCCGTCTCCCGTCTGTGGGCAGCTCTCCTCCGCTACCGGAGTTCTTCGGGAGTCCTCCAGCCCCCCGTTGCTCTTCCCTGTTCGGGCGTCCTTCAAACCCCCGGGGACTCGTCGAGGGCACCGCACCAGACCTTCTCTCACCCTCAGTGCCCGGCGGGGCCTTCAGAGGAGGGAGGGTCCTTCGAGCCCGGACTCGTCGAGAGGGCACTGCACCAGGCCTTCCCTCAACCTTTTGGTGCCCGGGCAGGGCCTTCAGAGGTGTTGTGCCAGCGCGGGGGAGGAGTCGGGACTGAGGGGCCTTCAGAGGTGTTGTGCCAGCGCGGGGGAGGAGTCAGACTGAGGAGCCACGGTCGCCCCCGGGGTGCGGGTCTTCGGGGGTCGGACTGTGGGAGGCCACGGTCAGCACGGAGTGCAGTCGTCCGGGGAGGCGTCAGCCTGTGAGGGGCCGAGTTACAGCGCCGAGGACTGGAGCTCTCCGGGCCGGGATGGGTTGTCCCATGGGTGTGGAAAAAAGGGGTTTGTAGCGTTAGGGAGTAGGGTTAAGGGTGTTAGCTCTGCTTCCCTTTTTGGGACGTAGTGGCCAGCACAGTGTGGGTACTTGTCGTTTGCCTCCGTTAGGGACGCAGCGACCAGTTCGGTAGGGGTCCCGGGGCAAAAGGGGAAGGGTGGGTCCTGGGGAGAGGTGTGGGTGGTGTAGTTTAGAGATTTTGAGTCCCTTGGGTTGGTCCTTGTCCCTAGTAGGTAGCCACCACGTGTGCGGGCTATCTCTGCGTCTTAGGTCGCAGGGATATACCCCAACTGGGCTTTAGTATTGATTAGGTTCTCATGGTCGTTTCAGGGGTAGTGTGGGTCAGTGAAGAAGTGGGATACCGGTGTGTGAGTGTGGTGGACGTGAGTGGTGGCGCCATAGTGTGTGTGAAATAAAGAAGTGCGCATGATTGTAAATCTGTGTTAGTGGCTGTGTTGTCTGTTCTAGAGTGTAATAGGCGTGGGTAGGGGTGGTAGGGCCGTCCGGCTTAGCGACCGTGACACACACCGTGAAACGGATACCACGAAAAGACTGGGCTTTTCGCTGTATTGCAGGCACACCGTGAAACGGATACCATGAAAAGACCTGGGCTGTTGGCTGTATTGCAGGCACAACGTGAAACGAAAAGACCCGGGCTGTTGGCTGTATTGCAGGCATAACCTGAAACAAAAAAAGAACTGGGCTGTTGGCTGTATTGCAGGCACACCGTGAAACGAAAAGACCTGGGCTGTTGGCTGTATTGCAGGCACCGTGAAACAAAAAGAACTGGGCTGTTGGCTGTATTGCAGGCACACCGTTGAAACGAAAAGACCTGGGCTGTTGGCTGTATTGCAGGCACACCTTGAAACGAAAAGACCTGGGCTGTGGCTGTATTGCATGCACACCGTGAAACGGATACACGAAAAGAACTGGGCTGTTGGCTGTATTGCAGGCAACAACTTGAAACGAAAAAGACCTGGGCTGTTGGCTGTTATTTGCAGGGCACACCATGAAACGAATACCACAAAAAGAACTGGGCTGTTGGCTGTATTGCAGGCACACCGTGAAACGAAAAGAACTGGGATGTTGGCTGTATTGCAGGCCAACCGTTGAAACGAAAAGACTGGGCTGTTGGCTGTATTGCAGGCACACCTGAAACGAAAAGACCTGGGCTGTTGGCTGTATGCAGGCACACCGTGAAACGAAAAGAACTGGGCTGTTGGCTGTATTGCAGGCACACCGTGAGACGGATACCACGAAAAGAACTGGGCTGTTGGCTGTATTGCAGGCACAACCTGAAACGAAAAAATTGGGCTGTTGGGTGTATTGCAGGCACACCGTGAAACGATATACCAGAAAAAGAACTGGGCTGTTGGCTGTATTGCAGGCACACCTTGAAACGAAAAGAACTGGGCTGTTGGCTGTATTGCAGGCACAACCTGAAACGAAAAGAATTGGCTGTTGGCTGTCTTGTAGGCACAACCTGAAACGAAAAGAATTGGGCTGTTGGCTGTATTGCAGGCACACTTGAAACGAAATGAACTGGGCTGTTGGCTGTATTGCAGGCACACCGTGAACGAAAAGAACTGGGCTGTTGGCTGTATTGCAGTCACAACCTGAAACGAAAAGAACTGGGCTGTTGGCTGTATTGCAGGCACATCTGGAAACGAAAAAAAATGGGCTGTTGGCTGTATTGCAGGCACACCGTGAAACGAAAAGAACTGGGCTGTTGCCTGTATTGCAGGCACAACCTGAAACGAAAAGAACTGGGCTGTTGGCTGTATTGCAGGCACACCGTGAAACAAAAACAACTGGGCTGTTGGCTGTATTGCAGGCACACAGTGAAACGAAAAGACCTGGGCTGTTAGCTGTATTGCAGGCACACCGTAAAACGAAAAGAACTGGGCTGTTGGCTGTATTGCAGGCACACCGTGTGAAACGAAAGAATTGGGCTGTTGGCTGTATTGCAGGCACACCGTGAAACGAATACCACAAAAAGAACTGGGCTTTTGGCTGTATTGCAGGCACACCTTGAAACGAAAAGAACTGGGTTGTTGGCTGTATTACAGGCACAACCTGAAACGAAAAGAATTGGGCTGTTGACTGTATTGCAGGCACACCGTGAAACGAATGCCACGAAAAGAACTGGGCTGTTGGCTGTATTGCAGGCACACTTGAAACGAAAAGAACTGGGCTGTTGGCTGTATTGCAGGCACAACGTGAAACAAAAAAGAATTGGGCTGTTGGCGGTATTGTAGGCACAACCTGAAACGAAAAGAATGGGCTGTTGGCTGTATTGCAGGCACACCTTAAAACGAAAAAACTGGGCTGTTGGCTGTATGCAGGCACACCGTGAAACGAAAAGAACTGGGCTGTTGGCTGTATTGCAGGCACCCGTGAACGAAAAGAACTGGGCTGTTGGCTGCATTGCAGGCACACCGTGAAACGAAACGAACTGGGCTGTTGGCTGTATTGCAGGCACACCGTGAACCAAAGACCTGTGCTGCTGGCTGCATTGCAGGCACACCGTGAAACGAAAAGAATTGGGCTGTTGGCTGTATTGCAGGCACACCGTGAACGAAAAGATCTGGGCTGTTGGCTGTATTGCAAGCACAACCTGAAACGAAAAGAACTGGGTGTTGGCTGTATTGCAGGCACACCTTGAAACGAAAAAACTGGGCTGTTGGCTGTATTGCAGGCACACCGTGAAACGAAAAGAACTGGGCTGTTGGCTGTATTGCAGGCACACCGTTGAAACGAAAAGTACTGGGCTGTTGGCTGTATTGCAGGCCACCTTGAAACGAAAACACTGGGCTGTTGGCTGTATTGCAGGCACACCGTGAAACGAATAAACAAAAAAACAACTGGGCTGTTGCTGTATTGTAGGCACAACCTGAAACGAAAAGACCTGGGCTGTTGGCTGTATTGCAGGCACACGTGAACGGATACCATGAAAAGACCTGGGCTGTTGGCTGTATTGCAGGCCACACCGTGAAACGGATACCATGAAAAGACCTGGCTGTTGGCTGTATTGCAGGCACACCGTGAAACGGATACCATGAAAAGACCTGGGTGTTGGCTGTATTGCAGGCACACGTGAAACGGATACCATGAAAAGACCTGGGCTGTTGCTGTATTGCAGGCACATCGTGAAACGGATACCATGAAAAGACCTGGGCTGTTGGCTGTATTGCAGGCACACCGTGAAACGAAAAGAACTGGGCTGTTGGTTGTATTGCAGGCACAACTTGAAAACAAAAAAGAACTGGGGCCGTTGGCTGTATTGCAGGGCACCGTGAAACGAAAAGACCCGGGCTGTTGGCTGTATTGCAGGCACACCGTTGAAACAAAAAGAACTGGGCTGTTGGCTGTATTGCAGGCACACCGTGAGCGAAAGACCTGGGCTGTTGGCTGTATTGCAGGCACACCTTGAAACGAAATGACTGGGCTGTTGGCTGTATTGCAGGCACACCGTTGAAACGGATACCACGAAATGACTGGGCTGTTGGCTGTATTGTAGGCACAACTTGAAACGAAAAGACCTGGGCTGTTGGCTGTATTGCAGGTACCACCATGAAACGAATACCACAAAAGAACTGGGCTGTTGGCTGTATTGCAGGCCAACCGTGAAACGAAAAGAATCGGGCTGTTGGCTGTATTGCAGGCCAACCGTGAAACGAAAAGATCTGGGCTGTTGGCTGTATTGTAGGCACACCGTGAAACGAAAAGGACTGGGCTGTTGGCTGTATTGCAGGCACAACCTGAAAAGAAAAGACCTGGGATGTTGGCTGTATTGCAGGCACACGTGAAACGAAAAGAACTGGGCTGTTGGCTGTATTGCAGGCACACCGTGAAACGGATACCACGAAAAGAACTGGGATGTTGGCTGTATTGCAGGCACAACCTGAAACGAAAAGAGTTGGGCTGTTGGGTGTATTGCAGGCACACCGTGAAACGAATACCAGAAAAAGAACTGGGCTGTTGGCTGTATTGCAGGCACACCTTGAAACGAAAAAACTGGGCTGTTGGCTGTATTGCAGGCACCCTGAACGAAAGGAATTGGGCTGTTGGCTGTATTGCCGGCACACCGTGAAACGAATGCCACGAAAATAACTGGGCTGTTGGCTGTATTGCAGGCACACCTTGAAACGAAAAGAACTGGGCTGTTGGCTGTATTGCAGCACAACCTGAAACGAAAAAAAATTGGGCTGTTGGCTGTCTTGTAGGCACAACCTGAAACGGAAAGAATTGGGCTGTTGGCTGTAGTGCAGGCACATCTTGAAACGAAAAAACTGGGCTGTTGGCTGTATTGCAGGCACACCGTGGAACGAAACGAACTGGGCTGTTGGCTGTATTGCAGGCACAACCTGAAACGAAAGAACTGGGCTGTTGGCTGTATTGCAGGCACACCTTGAGACGAAAAAACTGGCTGTTGGCTGTATTGCGGCACACCGTGAAACGAAAAGAACTGGGCTGCTGGCTGTATTGCAGGCACACCGTGAAACGAAAAGTACTGGGCTGTTGGCTGTATTGCAGGCACACCTTGAAACGAAAACACTGGGTTGTTGGCTGTATTGCAGGCCACCGTGTGAAACGAATACCACAAAAAAACTGGGCTGTTGGCTGTATTGTAGGCACAACCTGAAACGAAAAGACTGGGCTGTTGGCTGTATTGTAGGCACAACCTGAAACGAAAAGAACTGGGCTGTTGGCTGTATTGCAGGCACACGTTGAAACGAAAAGAACTGGGCTGTTGGCTGTATTGTAGGCACAACATGAAACGAAAAGAGCTTGGCTGGTGGTTGTATTGCAGGCACAACCTGAAACGAAAAGAGCTGGGCTGTTGGCTGTATTACAGGCACAACCTGAACGAAAAGAACTGGGCTGTTGGCTGTATTGCAGGCACACCTTTGAAACGAAAAAACTGGGCTGTTGGCTCTATTGCAGGCACACCGTGAAACGAAAAGAACTGGGCTGTTGGCTGTATTGCAGGCACAACCTGAAACGAAAAGAACTGGGCTGTTGGCTGTATTGCAGGCACACCGTGAAACGAAAAAACTGGGCTGTTGGTTGTATTGCAGGCACACCGTGAAACGAAAAGTCCTGGGCTGTTGGCTGTATTGCAGGCACACCGTGAAACGAAAAGAACTGGGCTGTTGGCTGTATTGCAGGCACACCATGAAACGGAAAGAACGAGGTGTTGGCTGTATTGCAGGCACACCGTGAAACGGATACCACGAAAGGAACTGGGCTGTTGGCTGTATTGCATTCACACCTTGAAACGGAAAGAACTGGGCTGTTGGCTGCATTGCAGGCACACCGTTAAAACGAAAAGAATTGCACTGTTGGCTGTATTGCAGGCACACCGTGAAACGAAAAGAATGGGCTGTTGGCTGTATTGCAGGCACACCGTGAAACGAATGCACGAAAGAATGGGCTGTTGGCTGTATTGCAGGCACACCGTGAACGAAAGAACTGGGCTGTTGGCTGTATTGCAGGCACAACCTGAAACGAAAAGAATGGGCTGTTGGCTGTATTGCAGGCACACCGTGAAACGAAAAGAATTGGGCTGTTGGCTGTATTGCAGGCACACCGTGAAAACGAATGCCACGAAAGAACTGGGCTGTTGGCTGTATTGCAGGCACAACCTGAAGAAAAAAGAATGGGCTGTTGGCTGTATTGCAGGCACACCGTGAAACGAATGCCACGAAAAGAACTGGGCTGTTGGCTGTATTGCAGGCACAACTTGAAAACGAAAAGAACTGGGCTGTTGGCTGTATTGTAGGCACAACCTGAAACGAAAGAACTGGGCTGTTGGCTGTATTGCAGGAACACCGTTTGTAGCTGAACGGGAAAGCTGACCTGCGGAGCACACCTGCTTTGAGCTCCCCTACCATGAAAGGGACGGGGTCACTCTCGCCGGGGGTAGCTTTGACAGAAATGACTCCCTTGTAGACTTCCGACCATCGTTGCTTAAGATACTCATGAGTCAACCAACATGAAAGCCACATCATGGCTTTACGCCAGAGTTGAAAACAGAGTCATGATTTTTAAACAAAGTTGATGCAAAGACTCGGTTCATAAATCAATTCCTGTTATCCAACCTGAAACAAAAGCAAAAACAAACCCAAAGAACCAGACCATGGAGCAGACCATGGAACAGACCCCAGAGCAGTGACCATGGAACAGAGCAGTGACCATGGAACAGAGCAGTGACCGTGGAACTGACCAGTGACCATGGAACAGAGCAGTGACCATGGAACAGACAGTGACCATGGAACCAGAGCGTGACCATGGAACAGTGACAGTGACATGGAACAGAGCAGTGACCTGGAACCGACCAGTGACCGTGGAACAGAGCATGACCATGGAACAGAGCAGTGACCATGGAACAGAGCAGTGACTGTGGAATAGACCAGTGACCGTGGAAACGACCAGTGTGACCATGGAACAGGACCATGGAACAGAGCAGTGACCATGGAACAGAGCAGTGACCATGGAACAGAGCAGTGACCGTGGAACAGACCAGTGACCATGGAACTGACCAGTGACCATGGAACAAAGCAGTGACCGTGGAACTGACCAGTTGACATGGAACAGAGCAGTGACCGTGGAACAAAGCAGTGACCGTGGAACAGAGCAGTGACCATGGAACAGACCAGTGACCGTGGAACAAAGCAGTGACCGTGGAACAGAGCAGTGACCGTGGAACAGAGCATGGTGACCGTGGAACAAGCAGTGGACCAGGAACAGAGCAGTGACCGTGGAACAGAGCAGTGACCGTGGAACAAAGCAGTGACCGTGGAACAGAGCAGTGACCATGGAACAGACCAGTGACCATGGAACGAGCAGTGACCATGGAACAGACCAGTGACCATGGAACAGACCCAGAGCAGTGACCATGGAACAGAGCAGTGACCATGGAACAGACCAGTGACCGTGGAACAGAGCAGTGACCATGGAACAGAGCAGTGGACCATGGAAACAGACCAGTGACCATGGAACAGAGCAGTGACCATGAAACAGACCATGGAACAGACCATGGACAGACCAGTGACCATGGAAGAGACAATGGAGCAGAGCAGTGACCATGGAACAGACAGTGACCATGGAACAGACAATGGAACAGACAGTGACCTGGAACAGACCAGTGACCATGGAACAGACCATGGAATAGACCAGTTTTTAATAGGAGGGTTAAGATAGCTCTTTCAATGGAGTACTAACCTTTACTTGAAAGGTGTCAGACTGAGTCACAGAAATGTCAAGAGTATCAGTTGTTATATTTTTAAGATTGTAGTGCGGCCCAACAGAATATTTTGCATCAGTATATTTAAATGCGCTCATTTTTATTTCGTTTAAAAAATGTTTGTAACAATAACAACTCAAGACCGTCCTTCGTTTTTAGAACATGCTATTGATAACGATTGCGGAACCAAAATGGTCACACTCCATGAAATATTTTACAAAGTCGTATGGTTTAATATAAGTGAATCCAAGGAGAATAATAAGATTCTAAAAGTTGATAATGCAGGAAAAATTAGTTAGCCAGTTAACCATACCTGATGGTTATTACGGGTTTTGCTCACTAAAAGAAGCAATGAGTAACTTCGACATTACTCTCAAACTTAACAATGCAAATCTAAAAACAATGTTGACATTCAAACCTGAAAAAGAAGAAGTAGGTTACTATTTTGATAGAGAGCTAGCTAAAATGTTAGGCTTTACAACTACCAATCGACCCACTCATAGTTTTAGAGTTATGCCAAACAAAACTACTTATGAGGGAGAAAATCCGCTCGATCTTGCATTACATTCATTACTCTATGTTCATTTGGATGAGCTGAGCACTGATGAAAACTTATATGATGGAAGGCCCTCAACTGTTTTAAGAGCTCTTCCATCAGGGAAAGCTGCATATTGCGATTATGAAATTATACAATTCCCTAATTTACAGTTTAAAAGATTAGTTTGTGGGAGGGTCGGATCATTGAATATAAAAATCGCAGACAAAGCAGGAAAAGTTGTGAAATGTGATAACCTACACATTGTTTTAGAAATAAAATAATTAGTTGTTCTAAAAAATGTTGCGTGGACCAGAAGATCAGGAGCAACATTAGCGCCTGTAAGTGTTTAACTTTAGAATTAAAAGACCTTGCAGACACTGAGGACTTTGAACAGAACGGTGAGATAGGCGCTTTGTATGGTTTTGAGTACAGCAAGATGGCTATTATAAACGTAAAGAAGTAAGCGACAACAAAAAGTTTCCTAAACTAGAACAACTGCGCAATGTAGAAACAAATAATGCAGGTTATTATGAATATAAAATAGTTCGAAAAACTGACAACAAATGGCACTTAGAACCACATTTAGAATGGGATATAAAATTTGAATTCATAAGCCCATTTACATTTTGTGACCGCCAAAAAAGTTTCAGAAAAGCACTCAACTCTGGTCCTTTACATGTAAGCCTTACACCAGAAGACAATAGTCGGAAAGAGATCGAAATAAGCCATTTGGGAGCAAACAGTACATCCTTCACAGAAAGGAATCAGTTTTTGAAAGATGCTTCTACAAAATTACAGTTCATTCCACAAATAAAATTAGGAGACACGTTCACAATAATATTTGAAATTTCTGTCTTAAAAGATGAGGAGAGGAATGGGGCTGTGGGCGTTAGTGGCGTCCTTCTAAAAGGAATTCTATTAGCTGGCAAAACTTAGACTTAAAGTTACTGTCGTCGTTCTTTACAACGGTGGGGAGATTAAGGTCATTACAACCAGTGACAAAATCAATATAGTCTAAATAGAAGCAATCTCAGAGAACTGACTTGGATTAATCTTACACATTTAGATCTTATAGGATTTTATTATACTGAACAAGTTTTGACAGAGAGTATGATAAACATAATAACTGGATTAGATTAAATTCTGTTATAAAATTATGGTGCAGTTAAACTTTATGACAAAAACTCCTCACTGTTCATTGATTTGTGGACAGACTGGTTGTGGAAAAACAATATTTGTCCTAGACCTATTACAAACAGTTTATCGCTATAATTTTGATCATATTGTGATTTTCTGTCCAACTCTTAAATGGAACAAGCATATCATGATAGAAGGTTTATATGGACAGATGATGACATATATTTAGTTGATCCTAGCAATAAACTGAGTGAGTGTTTAGAACACTTTTATAGACTGTTTGAAGGAACGCAGACACTATTTATTATAGATGACTGTTTGGCAGAAAGAGACATAGTTAAAAAAAGAAATACTTTGTCAAAACTGGCTTTCAGTGGAAGACATGCTGGAATAAGTGTGTGGATTTTATGTCAAAAATATAACTCAGTTTTAAAAGACTTTAGAGAACAGTTAAAGACTGTAGTTTTATTTCACATGAAAGACAGAGACGCATTTGATGAATTTTATGCGTGAAAATGATGTTATTGAAAATGATCAGGAAAAACATAGGATTAATCAAAAACTAAAAATCTGAAAAGTTTAGTAAATTAGTATTGAAAACTGATAATCCTACACAGTATGCATGTTTGTAGGGTTTACTAGTTAGAGAACGAATAAATACCTAGTCTAGGGCAACGCCCGAAAACTGGTTGAGGGCGGTTGAGCTAGACTTGGTATTTATTCGTTCTCTCCGATTAAAGAATTGCAAGTATTGAATGAATGCGGGCGGTGATTGATTATTAATTTATTTATCTAGATTGTTATCTGGTGTTTATTATTGATTTATTTGGATGAATTACTTGATGCTGATTGATTGATTGTTGCTTGTATGTACTGATTTCTACCGCGTGGGTCATTTTTCAATTTGACGGTATTTTCTGTGTTTAGTGTACTTTATTAGTCCATAGTATTTATTATAAATATTATTTTGAGTAAATGTGAGTGTGAGAAATTTTAATCGGAAAGCTTTAATATCATCGTTGTTTTTGTTTGTTTGTTTGTTTGTTTGTTTTTTGAAAATATTTCATCAAAATGTCTGAATTCGACGTTTACGTCTCAGGGTAAGACGCTAGGTCTTGATGGTGCTGACTTAGTGGACTATGTTAAGCAGTGTAATGATCGCGCAGAGCGTGCGAGAGAAAGAGAGGGGGGAGAAGGAAAGGGACACTGAAAGAGAGAAAGAGAGACAG
>JAFLJL010017670.1:0-45749 GCA_018398815.1 Conus ventricosus | reverse complement strand
GTCCACAGCGACTTCCAATCATAAAAACCTTCTTGTATAAATGAAGCGATGGGGAGATGAGGTGAACAGAGTGGGATGGAGATGGGGCGGGAGGGTAGTGTGCATCTTCAAAAGATTCACGAAAACAAGCTTAAAAGCGCGCCTTGTGCAGCACATTATTACTCCAGGTAACAAAATATTACCACCATTTTAAAAGGATCAAGAAAAAAATATATGTGGTCACACTAGAGAAAAAGTATGTTGGGTCACACTTACACGGACAAAGTAATAAGTGCGGTCACAATGACCGTATGTGGGTTGTCACACTTACAAGACAAAGTATAAATGGGTCACAATTACAGTATGTGGAGTTTGGACAGTTAGAAGACAAAGTATGTAGGTCTACACTTACCAGGCAAGTATGTTGGGTCACAATTTTATAGTATGTGGGTGACTATTACATGGGAAAAAGTATGTGGGTAACACTTACAAGGCAAAGTATGTGGGTCCAATTACTGTATCGTGGGGTCACAATGACAGTATGTGTGTCCGCGCTTATACATGACCAAAGTATGTGGATCACTATTACAGTATGTTGGGTGACAAATACAAGACAAAGTCCCATGTAGGTCACACTTACCAGGCAAAGTATGTGGGTTACATTTACAGTATGTGGTGACAATTACAAGACAATGTATATGGGTCACACTTACAAAGCAAAGTATGTGGGTCTCAATTACAGTATGGGGGTGACATAATACAAGACAAAGCATGTAGTATACACTTTACATGGCAATGTATGTGGTCTCAAATTAAAGTATGTGGTTGACAATTACAAGACAAAGTATGGTGGGTCTACATCACAAAGCAAAGTATGTGGGTCACAATTACAGGATGTGGCTGACAATTACAGACAAAGTTATGGGGGGTTACATTGTACAGTGTGGGGGGCACAACTTACAGCAAAGTTTCGTGGGCTCACTAGATTACAGTTTGTGTGTACACATTTATCATGATGTGGGTCACACTTACAAGACAAAAGTATGGGGGTCTCATTACGTTATGTGGGCACAATACAGTATGTGGGTCACAATGTACAGTATGCTGGTCACAATTACAAGACAAAGTATGTGGGTGACTATTACAGTATGTGGGCGGTGGACAATTACAGTTTGTGGGTTCACAATTTCAGTACGAGGGACACACTTACAAGGACAAAGTATGTGGGTGACAATGTACAGTATGTGGGTGACAATTTCTGTCTTGTGGGTGATCAATTACAGTATCGTGGGTGACAATTACAGTTTGTGGGTCACACTTACAAGAAAAGTACATTTTGGTCCACAATTACTGTTATATATATGAGTCAAAATTACAGTACGTGGGTCACAATTACAAGGACATAGTATTTGGGTCACAATTACAGTATGTGTGGATAACAATTACAGTATGTGGGGTGATAACAATTACAAGTCATAAGTTTGTGGTGTCACAATGACAGTATGGGGGTTCACACTTTGAGAAATAGTGTGTGGGTCACAATTACAGTATGCGGCTTCACACTTACAATGACAAAAAGTTATATGGGTCCCAATTCAGTAGGTGGGTCACCAATACAGTATGCTGGTACCACTTACAAGAGAAAGTATGTGGATAAAACTTAATGACAAAGTATGCGGAGTCTAATTACAAGACAAAGATGGGGTCCACACTTACAGTATGTGGGTCACACTATACAAGACAAAGTTGTGGGTCACAATACAGTATGTGGGTCACACTTACTTGATAAGTATGTGGGTCACACTTCCAGTATGTGGGTCACAATTACAGTATGTGGGTCACATAATACGACAATAGTCTTGTGGGTCACTCGTAAAGACAAAGTATGTGGGTCAACTTACATGTCGAAGCAAGATTAACGAGGTAAAGAATGAAACGGGCTGACAGAAAATACACATCGTTATAGAGGAACCACACGCGCTCGCGCACGCTAGCTACGCGAGCACGCTCGCAAGTACGCACAAACGCATGCACGTGCGCACGCACGCACGCGCACCGCACACGCTCGCTCGCACGCACGCACACACGCACCGCACGCACGCACACACACACAACAGCGCGCGCGGCGGCAAGCTCACAGTGTGAGAGGAGAAGAGGAGAGAGAGAGAGGAGAGTGAGAGATGAGAACGAGAGGAAGTCGGAGAGGAGGGAGGAGAGGAGGATGAGAGAGAGAGAGAGACGACGGACAGGCATGTTTGTAACAGCCAGCCTTGTCAGTCAGCCAGCAGCCTGCAGCCAGACAATACAGACGGACAGTGAGACAGAAACAGTGGGTCGTTGCGATGGAAAAGCAGAAGAAGCTCACTGGATGATGGACGCCCAGAGAGTGCATTTGCTGTCTGGCAGAACGGACACACCCCGTTCCATGGGGACACCGTACCTGCTGAAATCAAATAAAGGACAAGTCAAGAAGATATTTAGCAATAACTAAATCAACCTCCATCACACCATCATTCCACGACCATCCGATTTTTGAAGATGCTATAAAACCATCAACAGCGGAACTGTGTCGCTGACATAAGTGGTTGTGATGGCTTTTTAGTAGGCATAGGGAAATTGGACGAATGGCGATTATCAGGTCTCTTAACATACCAACCATAAGAAGGTAACATTGCTTATAGCCCTGCCGACCGTAAAGGGTCTGTCAGGGCTGTCACAACGTGATGTCAGCTCACAAGTCACAACAGACACACACAAAACGTAAACTAAACAATGTTCACATTTCTCTTTAAAATACACCTTTTTTAAAAACGCCTCCAGACCATCGTTAACCATCTTTCTTTCATGATATCTTAACCATAAGAAGGCTGATGATGTACCAACAAATGGGGAAATTAGAAATAAGACAAAAGCTTTATTATCCATAAATTCGGCTTCTCCAGTATTTCAATCTCCGATGAACTTGAGGATGTATCTGGAACAGACTTGGTGCGTCGACGAAAAACGTCAAACACAAACACTGTCGTACAACAAAACAGATCCACAAAGTTTGCAAAACACAAACTCAGGCATTACACAAATCAGATTCAAAGTATGTTCAAACACAAAACACTGACGTTACACAAAAACAGATAACAAAGTATGTCAAACACAAACACAGACTTACACTATGCAGATAACAAGAAGTATGTTCAAACACAAAAACCCAGACATACACAAAACAGATAACAAAGCATGTCAAACACAACACAGACATACTCATAAGAACATAACAAAGTATGATTTCAAAACAAACACAGACATACACAAACAGTTAACTAAGTATGCCAAACACTCTAACACAGACCTTACACAAACAGAATAAAAGATTGCCTAAACACAAACACATGACATACACAAATACAGATGACAAAGTATGTCATACACAATCACCAGACTTACACAAAACAGATAACAAGTATGTCAAACACAAACATACACAAACACCGGATGACAAAGTATGTCAAACACCAAAGACAGTCATACACCATAACAGCATAACAAAAAGCACAATGTGAAACAGACGTTGAATTTTCAATAGTCATGTTTTCTTTAGATTGCAAACATTTGGGACATAAAATCAAAAAGCAAATCCAGCCCCAACAAACACCACACAACTAACACTCGCGCGGCTCACCACACCACACAAACACTCGCGCGCGCACTCACACACACACATCACACACACACACACACACAACACACCACACACACACACACACACACTCGCAACCACACATACACACACACACACACACACACACACACACACACACACACACACACACCACACACACATGCACGCACACGCACACGCTCACCAACCACACACACACACACACACACACCACACAACACACACACACACACACACGCATTTATCAATGTATGTACGCGCTAGCTGAGAAGCATTATTTCGTGATTTGTTGTGTTTGCCATTCTGTGACGTCTCTTTATAAAGACACACACTTGATGATTCACTCTTGCGGGGTGGACACTGCACTGCTGGCATGGATCAATGGTATACTGGTGGCACTGAGGGAAACGTGTTAGAATCACTGCAGCCTCTTGGTATATCTCGGTGGCACTTGGAGGGACGTTGTGGAGACAGAGCAGGCTTACCTGTATAGCTGGTTGGCACTTGAGGGACGCCCCTGTGGAGACAGTGCAGGGCTTACCTGTTTAGCTGGGGGGCTCTGAGGGACGTGTGGTGACAGTGCAGGCTTACCTGTATATTGGTGGCATGGGACGTGTGGAGACAGAGCAGGCTCACTGTTATTGTGGTGCACTCGAGGGACGTGTGGAGACAGTGCAGGCTCACCTTGTATCTTGGTGGCACTGACGGACGTGTGGGGTGACACGCCAAGGCTTATTGTTATAGTGTGGCACTGACGGACGTGTGGAGAACTGCAGGCTTACTTGTATATCTGTGGCAGAGGGGGCCCCCGGGCGAGAATTGTGGTGACAGTGCAGGCTTACGTGTACAGCTGGTGGCACTGAGGGACGTGTGGAGAAACTGCAGGCCGCAATTGTATATCTGGTGGACATCTGAGGGAAGTGTGGAGACACTGCAGGGCTTATTGTTTATCTGAGATGGTCTAAGGTACCTGTGGAGACTGCAGGCTCCTTGTTATAGCTGGTGGGACTGTCGGACGTGTGGTGACCACTGCAGGCTCACTTGATTCTGGTGGCACTTGAGGGACGTGTGGTTGACAGTGCAGGCTTTCGTGTATCAGCTGGTGGCATATGCGAACGTGTAGAGACACTGCAGGCTCATTGTATATCTGGTGGATACTAAGGGACCTGTGATGACTCTGCAGGGGGGCTCTCTTGCATATCTGTGGACTGAGGGACGTGTGGAGACACTGCAGGCCTTACTTGTTGATCCGGTGGCATGGCACTGAGGGACCTGTGGAGACATACAGGCTCACTGGTATATTCTGGGGGCACTGAGGGACGTGTTGAGACACTGCAGGCTCTCTTGTTATAGCTGATGGTACGAGGGACGTGTGGAGACAGAGGGGCTCACTGTGTACTGGTGGCAAGAGGACGTGTGGGACACTACAGGCTCACTTGTATTTCTGGTCCCCGGCACTTGAGGGGACGTGTGGAGACCACTGCAGGCTACTTGTATAGCTGATGGTACTGAGGGGCGTGTGGAGACAACGCATGCTCACTGTTTATATCTGGTGGCACTGAGGACGTGTGGATGACAGTGGCTGGCTCACTGTTATAGCTGGTGGCACTGAGGGTGTGTGGAGACATGCAGCTCAATGTTGTTGTTGGTGGCACTGAGGGAAGTGTGGAGACACTGCAGGCTTACTTAGTATATCTGGTGCACTGAGGGACGTGTGGAGACACTGAAGGCTCAATGTTATAGCCGGTGCTCTGAGAGACTGTGGAGACACTGCAGGCTCACGGGTATAGCTGGTGGCACTGGAGGGGAGTGTGGAGAACACTGCAGGCTCACTGTTATATCTGGTGGCTACGGAGGGACGTGTGGAGACAATGCAGGGCCTCAATTGTTTATCTGGTGGCACTGAGGGAGTGTGGAGTCACTGCAGGCTCACTTGTTTATCTGGTGGCACTGAAGGACGTGTGGAGACACTTCAGGCTCACTTGTAATCTGGTGGCACTGAGGGACGTTGTGCAGACTCTGCAGGCTCCACTTGTATAGCTGGGGGCACTGAGGGACGTGTAGAGGGACAGTGCAGGCTCACTTGTATTAGCTTGTGGCACTGTGGGACGTGTGGAGACAGAGGAGGGCTCACTTGTTATTGTGGTGGCACTGAGGGACTTGTGGAGACACTGCAAGGCTCACTTGTATAGATGGTGCCACTGAGGGACCTGTGGAGACTCGCAGGCTCTCCTGTATATTTGGGGGCACTGACGGACGCGTGGGAGACACGCAGGCTAACTGTTATAAGCTGGTGGCACGGATGGACGTGTGGAGATCGTGCAGGACTCACTTTGTGCAACTGAAACCATGTTAGCCTCAGTGTACACCCCCTCTGCCCGAGTACTGTTCTCACGTCTATTACTAGGCCCAGTTTGAACCCCTGATTTCAATTTTAACATCGAAATTGTATAGTGTTAAGAATTGTTTTTTAATAGAAGATTTTTAGACATAGAGAATGATTCATGGCTTTTAAGCCTTATCCGGCTATTGGGAGACATGGAAACTCAATCCTGGTCCGTCCACCAAAGTAAAATATCCATGACGGAGTTTGCAATTTGAGAGTAACCATGAAAATTAAAGCAGTTGCCTGTGACGTAGGAAATACATGGTATCACACTAAATGTAAGTTTTTAAATTCAGCAGTAGTTTATGACTGCAAGTATGCAATAGGGGTTTATCGTTGACTTGTTTTACCTGCGGGATTTCCAAATTTAGTTCGAGACTTTTTGTAGATTCTATTGAGACTGCTGCAACCGTTTTGACCCTATCTCACCTGAACGATTAATTTTTTTCCCCAAAAGAAAAAACTTCAAATTTTGTCCTTAGTTTGCATCCCACCCCTGATTCTTAAAACTGATTAAAATCCCATAATCATAAAGTGCAACTGAACTCCAAATCATTAAGAGAAAAAGATAATACTTAAATGCATAGTCGTTTTCTTTTCAATCTCCTTATAGAAAATGAAGAACTCGTAACTTAGTCACCGAAAAAAAACTTTGATTGTTGTTATTGGAACAGAAACTTGACTAGAAACTGAACATCCAGCAGGTGAACTTATAAAGGAGGAGTTTGATATTTATAGAAAGGACAGACTTGGAAAAAAGGTGGGGGAGTCTTGATTGCCATTTGGAAGACTTAGCCAGTTGAGTTTTTATATCAAGGCAAAAATGTGAAAAGTTTATTTTGGTTGGATTAATTTTAAGAATATAGAGGACCTGTCATGGATTGGAATCTGTTTACAGACCTCCTGACTAAGATGAAATGTTTTTTTGTTCTTCTATTTGCAGTGACATTTCTGACTTTGTATTGGCCAATAGGAAGGCAATATTATGGATTGGTGGAGATTTTACATTACCAGATATTGAATTGGCGTGAAAGATGCAATTCTTGGGATGTAATACAGTAAAATATTAATACTCGTTTTTTTATCACCACCAAAGACCTAGGATTAGTGCAGTCAGTGTCATCACCAACTCGTGTGGTAAGCATTTCCTGGATTTCATTCTTTTTACGATTGCCAGGCGCTTTAGGCAATCAGGAATTAATTGCAGGCCTGGGTGATCATGACACTAATTCTCCTTGGGAGCCAACCTTTCGACCCTTTCGAAGAAAAACCCCCTTAAACGTACCATAGACTCTGCGAAACAAAGCAGATTACCAATACTGCGCAGGGATTCTTCATGATTTCAGTCGTCTTTTTTAGGTCCCATAGTTGTTAAAGATAAGATAATGTCAGTGACCTTTGGATGTGTTATAAAATTCTTACTTGGAATTTATTTTGGATGACATAATACATACTAAAATAACTTCTGCAAGAACCACCAGCCATGGGTGTTATTACAAAAACTAACGGTTTTGTTGAGAAGGAAACATCGGTTTCTTAAGACAATTGAAAAATACCACCTATTCAGAAAGATTATGGTTAGGTATAAACATTTTAAGGAGAAGGTGTCAGAGAGAATGTAGGGCTTGCTCACTCCAATTAGGTTTTAATTCGATGATTTCAGAAGGTGATCTTCTAATCAAGGAAATTATGGTCTTACAATAAGGGTTAAGAGACAGGAAACATTGGGATTCAGACTGAAGAAAATCCAGAATAACCTAATACAGTACCTGAAGGGAAAGCAAATTTACTAAACAAGCAGTTTTGTTTCAGTTTTTGCAAATCCAAGCCTTAATTTTACGTCCTAGATATAAAGGATGATGATATACTCACTGAATGAAATGGCAAAATCATTCAAAGTAAAACAAAGCAGGAGTATTTATGTTTCTGACCACTTCAATGAAAACAAAGCTTACTGGTCCGTTGGCGCGTTCCTGCATGGCTTTAAAAGTATTTGCCAATGAATTGAGTGAAGGTATAACAACGACTTTTACCAAGCTTCACTGGACCAGGGAAGTAATACGGATGAGTGGCGTGATGCGAGCATTGCTACTTATTCAAAAAGGGGTGACAAAACAAAGCAGAGAAACTTTAGACCTGTATCTCTTACAATCCATATCAGCCAAAACTACTTGATCACCTATATATAGTAGCATAATGGACCATCTGACAATATGACTTTCTTTAAATACGCCCGCATGGTTTTAGACAGCGAAGGAGTTGGGAGATCCAAATTATAAAACTTCTCTCAATGATTTTAATAACTGTCTTAAACAATAGACAGCAATTGATGCAATTTATTAGACTGTTCCTAAAGCCTTTGATAAGGTTGACCATGAGGGCCTGCTGCTAAATTAGAACAATTGGCATTGGCGGTTCTTTTGCTAAATGGGCTCTTGGATCATTCATCGTTAGGAGAACGCAGTAAGGTTTTTGTGGAAGGGTCGTCACTACATTGTATAAACTGTCTTGTCAGGATTGTACCACAGGGAACTGTTCATGGGGCCCTTTGTTTTTCTTTATTTATATTAATGTCATAAGTAGAAATCTCTCTCTGGAAAACTTCTATAAGGCTTCTTGCAGATGATCAGCTTAGTAGTATTTGAACAATCAGTAGCAAGAAGATACACGCTTTCTAAAAGAGATCTAAAACGCTTTTCAAGAGTGGGATAAGAACTGGAAATAAATGGAATTTCCATCCCCAAAAGGTGCCTAGTGTTGGTATTATGTTACAAACGCCTCACACTTCTTGAGCAGAATATTCTATTCATATATATCAGATTAATGATAACAATGCTGCAAAATATTTTAGACGTGTTTATTAGATAGTCGTCTCTAATGGAAATTGTATAACGTGACAATTTAGTATGTAAGAATAGCAAATATATCTTAGCTTCTTCTATACAGGAATATCTATGACTGCCACAAAAGGTTGATAGACGACTGCATACATAACTATGGATTAGTCCAGTACTGGAATATGGTTGCTCAGTTTGGGATCTTACCATTAAAGACATGATAACCTCGTAAAATTCAGAAGAGAGCAGCTCGGTTCGTATCTGGGTACACACATCAGTGAAAGGGGAATACTAGGAAGAACATGAGGAAATTTAGAATGGAAACCCTTAGAAGTGAGAAGAGCTTTTATCTAACTTAAACATCTTCTTCAATGGCAGAGCTAACTAATTGTTATTACCATGTAAACTAAGTTATTGAATAAACAGTAGCACCAGGTGTGGCGGTTCAATTTTTTCCATACCTGCATCAAATATTGTCTGCCACTTACATTCATTTTATCCTAGGTCTGTACAGCTGTGAACTCACTGCCGGGTGCCTCAAGATTGCACAAGTGCAGTCTCATTTAAAAAAAAAACAAATTGATTGGACAGTTTTGAGTATTCTGCTATATGACGATTTTTTTTTTTATCTTCCCCAGATTTTTTACTGTTACCTGGGCTTGATTTGGCCATTGCTTTACTCTTGAATATCGAGTTCGACCCCTTGTTGCCATATTTGGTCCAGAGGGCCAACAGTCTGAGTCGTACTATATGTTATTTTTATTTTACTTTTTATCAGCGCGCTGGTGACTACTCCTGTGTTGACGTGAACAGTATTTTTGGAAGAAGGAAGAAGTAGTATAAGCTGGTGGCACTGAGGGGTGTGTGGAGACACTGCAGGCGCACTTGTATAGCATGGTGGCACTATTGGACGTGCGGGAGACGTGCCACTGTGCTGGCTCATCTTGGATAGCATGGTGGACTGGGGTAGGGTGGAGACCCTGCTGCGTACCTGTTATGCTGGTGGCACTGGTGCGAGGTGTGGAGACACTGCAGGTTCACTTCATTAGATGGTGGAACTGAGGGGACGTGTGGGGGACACTGCAGGACTCACTTGTAATATCTGGTGGCACAAAGGGGACGTGTGGAGACTGTGCAGGCTCACATTGTATTGCTGGTGGCACTGTGTCGTATGGAGACACTGAAGGCTCCACTGTTATAGCTGGTGGCACTAGAGGGTCGTGTGGAGACACTGCAGGCTTACTTGAATAGTTGGTTGGAACTGACGGACGTGTGGAGACAATGCAGGATCACTGTGATAGCTGTTGGCACTGAGAGGACGTTTTAGAGACTCTGCAGGCTCACGTGTATAGCTGGTGGCACTGAGGGACGTGTGGAGACACTGCAGGCTCATTTGCATAGCGGGTGGCACTGAGGCGACACGTGTGGAGAAACTGCAGGCTTACTTGTATAGCTGTGGCACTAAGGGTCGTGTGGAGACAGGGCAGGCTCACTTGTATGCTGGTGCATGAGGAGGTGCTGGAGAACACTGCAGGCCTACTTTGTATAGCTGGTGGCACTGACGGACGTGTGGTGACACTGCAGGCTTCACTGTTATAGCCTGGGTCGGGCATGAGAGACGTGAGGGACAATGCAGGCTCACGTGTATAGCTGGTGGCACTATGGGACGTTGTGGAGACACTGCAGGTCATTTGCATTGCTTGTGGCACTGAGGGACGTGTGGGTGACAACTGCAGGATCACTGCTGTAGGCTGGTGGCACTGTGGGACGTGTGGAGACAGAGCAGGCTCCATGTTATAGTGGTGGCAATGTGTGTCGTGTGAGACAGTGCAGGTCACTGTTATAGCTGGTGCAATGAGCGACGTGTGGAGGTCAGTGCAGGCTCACTGTTATAGCTGGTGGCTTGAGGGGACGTGTGGATGTCAGTGCAGGCTGACTGTATAGCTGGTCGGCACGAGGAGACGTGTGGGACACTGCAGGCTCTCTTGTTTCTATCTCGGTGGCACTATGGGACGTGTTGGAGACAGTGCAGGCTCACTGTTATAAGCTGGTGGCAAGAGGCAACGTGTGGAGACAGTGCAGGCTCTCTGTTATAGGCTTGAGTGGCACTGAGGGACGTGTGGAGCACTGCAGGCTTACTTGTAAGCAGGTGGCACTGAGGGACGGTGGAGACTACTGCAGGCTCACCTGTATAGCTGGTGGCACTGAGGGACGTGTGGAGACCTGCCAGGCTCACCTGGTATAGCTGGTTGGCATGAGGGACGTGAGGGAGCAGTGCAGGCTCACCTGTATAGTGGTGGCCCTGAGGAGGACGTTGTGGAGACAAGTGCGGCTCACCTGTATAAATGATGGTTACTGAGGAAGTGTGGAGCATTTGCAGGCGTACTTGTATATCTGGTGGCAATGTGGGGTCGTGTGGGAGACAGTCGCAGGCTCAATGTTTAGTGGTGGCAATGAGGGGACCTGTGGAGACCCTGCAGGTCAATTGTTATAGCTGTGGCACTGAGGGGAGACGTGTGGAGATCTGCAGGCTCAACTGTTGTAGCTGGTGGTACTAAGGGACGTGTGGGAGACACTGCGGCTCCCTGTATAAGCTGGTGGCATGAGGGACGTGTGGAGACACTGCAGGCTTACGTGTATAGCTGGTGGCACTGAGGGCACGTGTGCGACACTGCTGGCTCACTTGTTTAGCTGGTGGCACCTAAGGGACGTGTGTGTTGACCAATGCAGGGCTCATTGTTATTGCTGGTGGCATCTGAAGGGACGTGTGGAGACAGTGCAGGCTCACGGTTATGTCTGGTGGCAATGAGGGACTGTGGAGACAGTGCAGGCTCACTTTTTTAGCTGTTGCACTGAGGGACGTGTTCGCAGACACTGCAGGCTAACTGTGTATAGCTGGTCCGGTACTTAACGCGGAACATGAGGGTGGAACTGCAGGCTACTTGTATAGACTGGTGGCACTGAGGGACGTGTGGAGACTCTGCAGGCTCACTTGTATTGTGGTACGGTACTAAGGGACCTATGGTGACTCTGCAGGCTCCTTGTATAGTGGTGGCACTGAGGGTCGTGTGGCGTCTGTGCAGGAAGCACTGGTATATGCTGGTGGCACTGTGTGACGTGTGTGGATGTTGAAGATGGGTCTCGCTGTGATTCTACAGGGCTATGTTGAAGTAGCGTACTTTGCTCTCTCATGTCATTATTTGGTAGGCTGACTTTTCTCTGGATATTCTTGGGTCAGGCCATTATTTGTAGGCTGACTTCTTGAAATATCATAGTGTCATGTCTTTATTTGTTAGGCTGACCTTTTCTGAATGTCATAGGTCATGTCTTTTTTTGAGAGAGAGAGAGTGAGAGTGAGAGTGAGAGAACGAGCTTGTTGTGAGGAGAGAAGTGAGAGAGAGAGAGAGAAAGACAGACAGATAGATACAGACAGACAGACAGACAGTCAGAGCTTTTTACGCACAACATTATCTCTTAGATGTTTCCACTTGCTAGGACAACGAAAATGCATCTTGAAACAGCATAGGAAAGTGTCAACAGCTGAGGAAAAGATGAAGCATCAATGTAATTACTGCCAATACATTCACACACATGGAAAATGTCAATAGCTGTGGAACAAGGTGAAGATCAATGAAAGTGGTGCAATTACAATTACACAAGGGAAAATGCCAACAGCAGGATAGAAAAAGCATCAATGAAGTATGCATTACAATCACTCACATGGAAAATCGTAACAGTCTTCGCAAATGAGAATATAAACCGGCTTCCGTGTGTGACGCATGCATACATCTTGCACACACGTAAATGCCATCACCACTTCGGTAAGTAGGTCCTGTTTGGCCTGTTGGTATGGTTGACAGTTAACACATGGCAAGAACCCTGCGTGAGAAATGGAAAGATGAAGGAAGCTAAGGAAAATGACCGTGATCGATATTGAACGTTTCCTGACTGGAGGACACGGGGGAACGACTGGAATGAAGCCCAGCTGGCAGCTCTTCAGTCGGCATACCCAGGTAGCAGCACGTTGTGTAAACGAGTTGTTGTTGATTAAAGCGCTTAGAGCTGCCTCTTGCCGAGGAATAGGCGCTTTATAAAGTATTTCTTATTATTAAATAAGAAGCATCAATGAATTTACTGCCATTACTAATCACCACACTGGAAAGGGTCAAACAGCTGGTATAGAAAAAGAATCATTTGAGTTACTGCCACTACATTCACACACATGGAAAAATGTCCAACTGTTGGAACAGGAGAAGCATCAATGAAGTACTGCAATTACAATAACACCCGCTGACGAGCATTGCCATTACAATTCACACACGCAGGACGAAGCTTTGCAATTACAATCACACACAGCAGACGACTGCAGAAGAGGAAGAACGGTGTAGAGGAATTAGAGGGGGGGGGGGGGGTTGGGCGGGGGCGGTGAAGGATGGAGGAGAGAAGGGACAAAGAGAAGGGGGAAGAGATAGAAGATTGATAGACCGTTAAAAGTACAAAGAGGGAAGAAAGCAATATAAACGATGAACGGAAGATGAGGGAAGATGAGGAGAAAAGGACAGAAAAATTCTGGGTGGTTCCTCCAAATGGTCCTCTCAGCCACTCTCTCTCTCTCATCTCTCTCTTCTTCTCTCATCTCTCTCTCTACTCTCTCTCTCTCTCTCTCTCCTCTCTCTTCTCTCATACACACACTTGACATGAAGTGAGTGAGAGAGAGAGAGGGAGAGAGAGAGATAGAGAGAGAGAAGAAAAAAAAGGGGAAGAGAGAGAGAGGAGAGATGTGGAGAGGAGAGAGAGGAGTAGATCGATCGAACGAAACGAAACGAACGAAAACGAAATTTGTTTAATGTGGTAAGAATATAAGCACATAGCAGGCTCTTGTGTGCATCTTGCCCTCAAAAATGAAAAGAACCATTTCAAACACAAAGCCCACCTCCACACACCAACCAGTAATCCAATCATCCACCTGTCGATCAATCCTGTCAAAGGACATATAATGCAATAACAATCAGCAATGAATGATATTGTTTAAAAGGGAAACATACCAATTCAAATATAACACCATGCGGCACCATATATACATATGCATTGTCAAACTTACATCTATCGAATAAAGATCTGAAAAGATTAGAAATACAGATCACATAATTATCACTATTATAAAGCACTTGAAGTAAATCATATTGAAAAACTAAGAATCTGTTCCGGAAGTGGGGGTACAACACACATTTTGCGCCCTCCAAGTTACACACGCATTCCCCTTTCCATCTCTTATCCCGTGTTCTCGGCAAACAATTCCATCCTCGCCCCTCGTAACGAAACCCACACCTCACACCCCGTCTACCCTCCGTTCACAACCAACCCTACTCAAACACACACAAGTGAGAGAGAGAGAGACGGGAGAGAGAGAGAGAGAGAGAGGAGAGTGAGAGAGAGATGAGAGAGAGAGAGGAGGAGAGAGAGAGAGAATATGAGAGAGAGAGAGAGAGACACGTGAAAACCGTATGTTATGAACAGAGTCGTGACTACGAACAAACACCTGCTCTTTATTTCAGTTCAAATCCTTTTGTTCGATACGACGTCAAACCCAGTTTTCGTAATGAAGCCTGTCCAGCTCAAAACAAAACGCTGACCGTGGCTCCTAATGTGTTCTTTAGAAACGCTGACCATCGGTCCAATATGTTCTATTTGAAACGCTGACCGCTCGGTTCCAATGTTGTTCATTAGGATTCATTAAAAGTTCAACGAGGAAATACGGGCCATTGGGATTGACACTTTGAGTCAACCAAAGGTTCAGAAAGTTGGATAGTCATGTTTTTGTCTTCTTCTGGTCTGTCGCATTGACTGGTTACACACACACCACACAACGCACACAACACATCACACACACACACACTAACACACACACACACACCACAACACACACACTCACCACACACACACCACCACACACACACCCACACACACCCACACACTCACACACTCACACACTCTCACAGCACTACGTTCACAAATTCCATTTACATGAAAGAAAAAAAAAAGAAAGAAAAAAACGGGAAATGTGAGAGAGGAGGGGGAACATGTGAGAGGGTGAAAGTTGTGGAATCGATGTCATCGAGCTCTTCCAGATGTCTTCTATTTCACTATGCGGCGATCGTGCAATTAAAGAAAGTGTCTTTAGTAACAACGAACATAGTAATAAAGACAGTCACACACAGAAACTAACAAAACTTAAACACAAGCCCAACACATACTGTACTTAGCAAATTGTTAATAATAACAAAGGGAAAATAAACAAAGCAAAAGCAGAACTATAATTGTCTTGGTACTATCTAAACGTTTTAGATTCCCCATTTGGCTTCAAAAGGGGAGTATTGTGCATTTTTTATGTCTTTTATTTTTTTTGCTGGGGAAAGGCATTATTCCCCAAAAATTTTCTTTTTCCTGTTTTGTGTGGGGCATTAAATCTGGTTATTCACACTTTTTTGTGTGCTCTTTGCTTTTTGTCGTATGAGGGGTTTCAGAAGAAACATCGGCCCCAAACGAAGTTCAAAAAAAGGGGAAAAAGGGAAATTGCAAGCAGTGAAAATTTGTCATCAGTGTTAAAAAAAGGGGAAATAAAATTTGAAAGCAGTTTTAAATTCATGTCATCAGTGTCAAAAAAGGGAAAATAAAATTTGAAACCCGTGTTAAATTCAGGGCATCAGTGTAAAAAGAAGGGAAATGAAATTCCCAAGCGTGAAAAATTTCTTTGTTTCAGTGTCAAAAGAAGGGAAAAAAATTGCAAGCATTGTGAATAATGTCATCGGGTGTCAAAAAAAGGGGAAATGAAATTTTGAAAGCAGTGAAAATTTCAGTCATGGGTGCTCTCCACACAAAAATTTTTTGTAGCTGGCGTATAAAAAATGAAAATTTTAAAGAAACAAATTTAAAGTTCGTTTTTGATCTAGATCTTTTCGGGATAAAATGGGGGGTGGGGGGAGGGGGGGGGGGGGGGGGGGGGGGATAACCCGGTTTTTTCCATCGCAAAAGGGTTTTCTAAGTTTTAGGTTCAAGAAAATTTTCCCAGGGAGTCAACGATTTTTTTTGGGGGAAAGCGGGGAAAAAGGGAATTGGGGGTTTTGGGGCTGTATTGAAAGGCACCCCGTGAAACGGAAAACATAAAAAGGACCGGGGCTGTTGGCTGAAATTTCGCCCACACCGTAAACAAAAAAAGAATGGGCTGTTCGTGTATTGCAGGCAAAACCTAAAAACAAAAAAGAATGGGCGGGTTGGGCTGTTTTTCCCGGCCCCACCGGGGAAACGAAAAGCCTGGGCTGTTGGCTGTATTGCAGGCACACTGTGAAAAAAAAAGAAGGGGGCTGTTGGCTGTATTGCGGGCACCCCGTGAAAACGAAAAGCCCGGGGCTTTTGGGGCTGTTTTTGCAGGCACACCTTGAAACAAAAAGCCCTGGGTTTGTTGGCTGAAATTGCAGGCAAAACCGAAAAAACGGAGACCACGAAAAGAACTGGGCTGTTGCTGTATTGCAGGAAAACCCAACAGACAAAAAGGCCTGGGCTGTTGGCGTATTGCAGGCACACTTTAAAAACAAAATGCCCCCAAAAAAATGGGCTGTTGGCTTTTTTGGGCCGGACCCGTGAAACGAAAAAAAAACTGAGTTTTTGGCTTTTATTGCGGGAACCCCCTAAAAACGAAAAAAGGGGGGGCTTTTTGGGTTGTTTTGCAGGCACCCCGTTTGAAAACGAAAAAAATTTTGGGCTGTTGGCTGTATTGAGGACAAACCTGAAACAAAAAAGAATGGGCTGTTGGCTGTTTGCAGGCCCCCGTTGAAACGAAAAAAAACGGGGTTTTGGCTGTATTGCAGGCCCCCTTTAAAAACGGATACCAGAAAAAAAATGGGTTTTTGGCTGTATTGAAGGCACAACCTGAAACAAAAAGAATTGGGTTTGTTGGCTGTTTTGGGCAGGCACCCCTTTAAAAAACAAAATACCAAAAAAAGGGAAGGGTGTTGGCTGTTTTTTGCAGGCACCCCTTGAAACAAAAAGAACTGGGCTTTTGGCTTTGTATTGCGGGGCCCCCAATTTCCCAAAAAAATTTTGGGCTGTTGGCTGTATGCGGGCCCCCCCCGTAAAACGAATGCCCCGAAAAAAAAAGGGGCTTTTTGGCTTTATTGCAGGCACACCTTAAAACAAATTAGAACTGGGTGTTGGCTGTTTTTGCAGGCACAATGAAACAAAAAAGAATGGGCTGTTGGCTTTTATTGTAGGCACAATTTGAAAGAAAAGACTCGGTTTTGGCGTTTTAAGGGGAAAAACAAAAAACAAAAAGAATTTGGGCTGTTGGTTTGTATTGCAGGCCCCCCCGTGAAACAAAAGGGGAACGGGGTTTGTTGGTTTGAAATTGAAGGCAAAACCCTGAAAAAAAAAGAACGGGGTTTGTTGGTGTATTGCAGGAAAACTTTGGAAACAAAAAAAAATGTCCTTTTGGGGCTGTTTTGGGAAGGCACACCGTTTTGAAACGAAAAAGCCTGGGTTTTGGGCTGTATTGCGGGGCAAACAGAAACGAAAAAAAAACGGGGCTTTTGGGGCTGTATTTGCAGGCACCCCGTAAAACGAAAAGAATGGGCTGTTGGTGTATTGCAGGCACCCCGTGTTTACGAAAAGAAAGGGGCTGGTTGGTTTGTTTTGCAGGAAACCCCCGTGAAAACAAAAAGAACTGAGCTGTTGGCTGTATTGCAGGCCCCAACCTTTGAAAACGAAAGACCGGGGCTGTTGGGGCTGTATTGCGGGCACCCCTTTGAAACGAAACGAATGGGCGTTGGCTGTTTTGAAGGCAAAACCCTAAAACAAAAAGACCTGGGCTTTTGGCTGTATTGCAGGCACAACCGGGAAACCCGAAAAGGGGGGTTTTAGGTATTGCAGGCACCCCGTAAAACGGAAAAAAACTGGGTGTTGGCCCCATTGCAGGCACACCGTAAAAACAAAAAAAACCTGGGCGTTGGCTGTTTTTTGCAGGCCACGGGGAAACGAAAAAAAAATGGGCTGTTGGCTGAAATTGGGAAAGGAACCGTGAAACGAATCCCCACGAAAAGAATTGGGTGTTGGCTGTATTGCAGGACACCGTGCCCCGGGAAAGAGGGGGCTTTTGGTTTGTTTTTGCAGGCAAAAACCTAAAACGAAAAGAATGGGTGTTGGTTTTATTGCAGGAAACACGTGAAACGAAAGAATTGGGTGTTGGCGTTTGCAGGCCCCCGTGAAACGAATGCCACAAAAAGACTGGGGTTTTTGGCTTTTATTGCGGGCACCCCGGGGGAAACGGAAAAAAAACCTGGGTGTTGGCTGTATTGAAGGCAAAACCTGAAACAAAAAAAAACGGGGCTTTTGGGGCTGTTTGCAGGAAAAAAAAAAAATAAAAAAAGGGAAAAAAGGGGCTGTTGGCTGTTTTGCAGGCATAACTGAAAAAAAAAGAAACTGGGTGTTGGCTGTATTGCAGGCACCCCGTAAAAACAAAAAGAAATGGGTGGGGGGGTATTCCCAGGCACCCCCTTTGAAACAAAAAGGACGGGGCTGTTGGCTGTATTGCAGGCACACCTTTAAAACCCGAAAAGAATTGGGTGTTGGATGTATTGCAGGCACACCGTCAAACGAATGCCACGAAAAAAAACTGGGCTTTTGGGCTCAAAGGCAGGCACCCCTTAAAAACAAAAAAAGAACGGGCTGTTGGCTGTATTCCCGGGCACAACCTGAAACGAAAAAATTTGGGCTGTTGGCTGAAATTGTAGGAAAAACCTATAACGAAAAAAATTTTGGTGTTGGCTGTATTGCGGGCCCAAACTTGAAAAAAAACAAAACTGGGCTGTTGGGGCTGTTTTTCAGGCAAAAACCGTAAAAACAAAAACAATGGGGCCCTTTTGGGCTTTTATTGCTGGCAGAACTGAAACAAAAAAGAATTTGCCTGTTGGCTGTTTGCAGGCAACCTTGAATCGAAAAAAAGGGGCTTTTGGTGTTTTGGCAGGCACCCGTGAAACGAAAAAAAGGGGGCTTTTGGCTGCTTTTGCAGGCAAAACCGTGAATCGAAAGAATGGGCTTTTGGCTGTATTGCAGGCACCCCCTTTGAGCAAAAAGGAACTGGGCTTTTTTGCTGTTTGTGGGCACACCGTGGAACGAAAAAAAAAACGGGTGTTGGTTGTATTGCGGGGACCCCCTTGAAACGAAAAAAATTGGGGCTGTTGGGGTATTGCAGGGCAAAAACCTTTGAAAGGGAAAAAAAACTGGGCTGTTGGCGGATTGCAGGCACCCCTTTAAAAAGGGAAAAGAATTGGGTTTGTTGGTGTATTGCAGGCACCCCGTTAAAACAAATTACCCAAAAAGAACTGGGGGTTGGCTGTATTGTAGGCAAAACCCTAAAACGAAAAAAACTGGGCTTTTGGGCTGTATTGCAGGAAACCTTGAAACGAAAAGAACTGGGCTGTTGGCTGTATTGCAGGCACACTTGAAAAGAAAAGAATTGGGCTGTTGGCTGTATTGCAGGCACAACCTGAAACGAAAAGAACTGGGCTGTTGGCTGTATTGCAGGCACACCTTGAAACGAAAGAATTGGGCTGTTGGCTGTATTGAGGCACACCGTGAAACGATACCACAAAAGAACTGGGCTGTTGGCTGTATGGTAGGCACAAACCTGAAACGAAAAGAACTGGGCTGTTGGCTGTATTGCAGGCACAACCTGAAACAAAAAGATCTGGGCTGTTGGCTGTATTGCAGGCACAACCTGAAACAAAAGATCTGGGCTGTTGGCTGTATTGCAGGCACACGTGAAACGAAAAGAACTGGGCTGTTGGCTGTATTGTAGGCACAACCTGAAACGAAAAGACCTGGTCTGGTGGCTGTATTGCAGGCACAACCTGAAACGAAAAGACCTGGGTTGTTGGCTGTATTGCAGTCACATCCTGAAACGAAACGAACTGGGCTGTTGGCTTTATTGCAGGAACACCGTGAAGCGGATCCCATGAAAAGACCTGGGCTGTTGGCTGTATTGCAGGCACAACCTGAAACGAAAAGAACTAGGCTGTTGGCTGTATTGCAGGCACAACCTGAAACGAAAAGACCTGGGCTGTTGGCTGCATTGCAGGCACACCTTGAAGCGAAAAAAACTGGGCTGTTGGCTGTATTGCAGGCACACCGTGAAACGAAAAGAACTGGGCTGTTGGCTGTATTGCAGGCACAACCTGAAACGAAAAGAACTGGGCTGTTGGCTGTATTGCAGGCACACCGTGGAAACGAAAGAACTGGGCTGTTGGCTGTATTTGCAGGCACACCATGAAACGAAAAGACCTGGGCTGTTGGCTGTATTGCAGGCACACCGTGAAACAAAAAGTACTGGGCTGTTGGCTGTATTGCAGGCACACCGTGAAACGGAAAGAACTGGGCTGTTGGCTGTATTGCAGGCACACCGTAAAACGAATACCACGAAAAGAACTGGGCTGTTGGCTGTATTGCAGGCACATCGTGAAACAGAAAGAACTGGGCTGTTGGCTGCCTTGCAGGCACACCGTGAAACGAAAAGAATTGGCTGTTGGCTGTATTGCAGGCACACCGTGAAACGAAAAGAACTGGGCTGTTGGCTGTATTGCAGGCACACTGTGAAACGAATGCCACGAAAAGAACTGGGCTGTTGGCTGTATTGCAGGCACACCGTGAAACGGAAAGAACGGGGCTTTTGGCTGTATTGCAGGCACACCGTGAAACGAAAAGAACGGGGCTGTTGGCTGTATTGCAGGCACACCGTGAAACGAAAAGAATTGGGCTGTTGGCTGTATTGCAGGCACACCGTGAAACGAATGCCACGAAAAGAACTGGGCTGTTGGCTGTATTGCAGGCACCCGTGAAACGGAAAGAACTGGCTGTTGGCTGTATTGCAGGCACAACCTGAAACAAAAAGAACTGGCTGTTGGCTGTATTGCAGGCACACCGTGAAACGAATGCCACGAAAGGAACTGGGCTGTTGGCTGTATTGCAGGCACAACTTGAAATGAAAAGACCAGGGCTGTTGGCAGAATTGAAGGCACAACCTGAAACGAAAAGAACTGGGCTGTTGGCTGTATTGCAGGAACACTGTTTGTAGCTGAACGGGAAAGCTGACCTGCGGAGCACACCTGCTTTGAGCTCCCCTACCATGAAAGGGACGGTGTCACTCTCGCCGGGGGCAAGCTCTGACAGAAATGACCTCCCTTGTAGACTTCCGACCATCGTCTGTTTAAGATACTCATGAGTCAACCAACCATGAAAGCCACATCAGGGCTTTACGCCAGAGTTGAAAACAGAGTCATGATTTAAAAAAAAAAGTATGATGCAAAGACTCGGTTCATAAATCAATTCCTGTTATCCAACCTGAAACAAAAGCAAAAACAAAAACCAAAGAACCAGACCATGGAGCAGACCATGGAACAGACCCCAGAGCAGTGACCATGGAACAGAGCAGTGACCATGGAACAGGGCAGTGACAATGGAACAGAGCAGTGACCGTGGAACAAAGCAGTGACCGTGGAACCGACCAGTGACCATGGAACAGAGCCGTGACCATGGAACAGACCAGTGATCATGGAACAGACCAGTGACCATGGAACAGAGCAGTGACCATGAAACAGACCATGGAACAGACCATGGACAGACCAGTGACCATGGAAGAGACCATGGAACAGAGCAGTGACCATGGAACAGACCAGTGACCATGGAACAGACAATGGAACAAACCAGTGACCATGGAACAGACCAGTGACCATGGAACAGACCATGGAATAGACCAGTGACCATGGAACAGACCATGGAACAGACCAGTGACCATGGAACTGACCAGTGACCATGGAACAGACCAGTGACCATGGAACAGACCATGGAAGAGACCATGGAACAGACCATGGAACAGACCATGGAACAGACCAGTGACCATGGAACTGACCAGTGACCATGGAAGAGACCATAGAACAGACCATGGAACAGACCAGTGACCATGGAACTGACCAGTGACCATGGAACAGACAATGGAACAGACCATGGAACAGACCAGTGACCTTGGAACTGACCAGTGACCATGGAACAGACATGGAACAGACCATGGAACAGACCAGTGACCATGGAACTGACCAGTGACCATGGAACAGACCAGTGACCATGGAACAGGCCATGGAACAGACCAGTGACCATGAAACAGACCAGTGACCATGGAACAGACCGTGGAACAGACCAGTGACCATGGAACTGACCAGTGACCATGAAACTGACCAGTGACCATGGAACTGGCCAGTGACCATGGAACAGACCATGGAACAGACCAGTGACCATGGAACAGACCAGTGACCATGGAACAGACCATGGAACAGACCAGTGACCATGGAACAGACCATGGAACAGACCATGGAACAGACCATGGAACAGACCAGTGACCATGGAACAGACCATGGAACAGACCATGGAAGAGACCATGGAACAGACTAGTGACCATGGAACAGACCATGGAACAGACCATGGAACAGACCATGGAACAGACCAGTGACCATGGAACAACCATGGAACAGACCAGTGACCATGGAAAGACCAGTGACCATGGAACAGACCATGGAACAGACCAGTGACCATGGAACAGACCAGTGACCATGGAACAGACCAGTGACCATGAAACAGACTAGTGACCATGGAACAGACCATGGAACAGACCATGGAACAGACCAGTGACCATGGAACAGACCATTGAACAGACCAGTGACCATGGAACAGACCAGTGACCATGGAACAGACCATGGAACAGACCAGTGACCATGGAACTGACCAGTGACCATGGAACTGACCAGTGACCATGGAACTGACCAGTGACCATGGAACAGACCAGTCCGGCGGACAGGACCTCGTCAGCTGTACTCCTCCCTTTAACCCAATTCTTCTGTCAACATGCTGGGGTGGATGGGAAATGGAACCGGGGGTGGGGGAATGGGGTCGAAGCCGTGACACGTATTGTGCCCAAATGATCTCTCTCTCTCTTCTCTCTCTCTCTCTCTCTCTCTCTCTCTCTCTCTCTCTCTCTCCTCTTCTCTCTCTCTCTCTCTCTCTCTCTCTCACGCAACCCACCGAGGAGTACGGATGTGTTTGGACAGCGCCTCCCACTTGTGCGATGTAATCACTACAGCGGTATTCAGGGTTGTCTGGCACACAGAAAAAATAACAAGTTTAAGTGCCTCGTGTAGTTGAAGATTAAGCGCGAGCGATGGAGTTAAATGTGTGACAAAAAGATAACGGCGTAGGTTGTCGTTCTTAAAGGGCAGGTCACTTCCTTTGTTTTGAATGTGAGATGTGTTTAAGAAAATCAAATGGGGGTAGGTACACACCTAAACACCTGGAAGGGTCGTGAGGAGTGAGATTCGAGCAACCAGCGCTGATGAATGGAACGGAAAGAGGCCGCCCGAATGGTCAGGCCCTTTAATACAGACATGAGTCTGTAACATGCTAAACGCATGTATTTTGCTCGGGGAGTGAGTGATACCAGACAGACTACGCCGTTATGGTAGTGTAGCGAAGTAGACGAGGCTGTGACTGGAGGGCGGTTCGGGTAAGCTTCGGGAGCCATACCCCCCTGCCAGAAGATGTCGGGAAGGTACAGCCAGAGACGGCGGGGACATAGTGATTAGGCTGTCCAAACGTGAAGCGGCGATGTCAGGAGATGCAAAGAATTATGCTCTGAGGATAACCCAGTGGAACAGGGTAGATGGGTAACATATGTCTTTGATGTCTACAGAGACAGTTGTAATTCAAGGAAGAGGAATGAGGACGTGATGATTGTGATGAACTGACCCTTAGGAAGATTATAAAGCGAAATTTTAATATGACTGCGCGAACAGGACGGAAATAATATACCCACCAGGTCCTGTGTATGAAAAATTGGAGAAGAGGAGTCACTGGGGGGAAATGAATTTTTATAAAAAACTGATATTTCAGCACCTTGTGATTTGTTATGGAGTCGATGCATGTTGTGTAATGGAGTTTTGGCTGTATTCATGCATGATGTGTGAATGTTTGTTGTGAATCAGCAGCTCTGACCAAGGGGTTTTTACAGTCAAATCTGGGCCAAGGTGAGCCGCCCTTTCGTTACTTTTGTTCTGTCTTCTCTTTTGTTTTCTTTTCTTTTCGGGTGTTGTTACTATTTCCAGAAAACAAATGCCAATATCAAACTTAACTTGGAGAAACACGTGTGGCGTGTTTTTCTGGGACATATACAAACTTTATGGGGAAAGAGCGAGGCCAGACTTCGAGAGTTGTAAATCTGTTTCTCTTCTGTGGGCCGGTGCTCTCCTATCGGGACAGTTGTGCTTTCCTGCTCTTCATTTTTCTGTGTGTGGACACTGAGCTGATACTTCACAGGAGTTCAGCAGCCATCCCAGTGTTACCTGTGCTTCAACAACCCGTACTTCATCATAACAGGTGGGTATGTGTCGTTCTCCATAAACTGTACCGTTCGTTTCTGTTGCTGGCTGCCTATGTGAGATACTGTAAAACTGTCAGTGTGCCGGGTTAGTGATACCCCTAAGGCTATCTATGGGTTCCACCGAGGCTGGTCTTCATTCATGCTGTCTGTCTATGTTGTGGTTAGTTTTAGTCATGTTTCTGTTGGTGTGTGGAGATACTGAGTAGAGAACAGGGATGGGGCATCTGGGCTTCTTCCGCCTCCACACAGTTTCGGGCGAAAGTAACCCAGAATGCCCCGTTCCCTCGTTCTTGTCAAGTATAGGACTTCATTAACTAAAAATTAACGATTTTCTACAAACAAAACAGACGCGTGCTGGGTTTTTCGTGTTTTAATATAATTTTACTAAACTTTGTCAGAATTTCAGTTTCCGGTTTGTCTGTTCATTATCGATTAACTTCTGTAGCGCAGACAGTCTGTTTTCTATAATATCATGTTTGCAGAGAACTGTCACCTACTAATCTTAGCCTGGGACTCAGGGCGAAAACTCCCCTACTAGCGGGTTGGGGTAGTGGCCAGGTCAGAACCTGGAACGGATCCTCAATGACCTGTAATTATTGCGCAATATGGTTAGGGTCTGCGTAACCTGACCGTGTTGTTGTGGCGAAGATTCTTTGTGATATTTTCATTTAGACACGGGGCCTAGGCATAGTGTTTTGCGTTTCACAAAAATACGCCGCACACACACTCACACATGCACAACCACACAACACCCACACACGCACACACACGTGCAAACGTATGAACGCACACACACACTACACACCCACACACCCACGCACTACACAACACGCAACACACACACACACCACCACACACACACACACACACACATATTTAAAAAATGTGTCCTGGTTTACGTGGCTTACCCCTCAACCTACGGTGGCGTGTCCCCTGTCTACATTGCAGGGTGTGCTCCGGCCAAAAAAATCAATGCTGCTCACTATCCCCACCCCAGCCTTCCCACCCAGCCCTGCCCGGTTAAACATTTGACATCAGCCAACACTGCCCGCGTGGCGGCGGCTCTTACACGCCTGGCCAATCTTCGAGTTAAGCGTATGCGTCCGGGCGCTCACATGACTAGGTAACCCACACATTCTTTCGCTGACAGTCAGACGAGCAGGACCGGTTTACTGTGCGGTGGGGTTGTGTTATTTTATAACCGGTTTACCGAAGAACAGGAATTGTGTTATCTTAAGGTTTGTTTGGCTGGTGTAGGACAATTGGTTGACAAGATTACAGCTAGTTTAATACGTGTTTGGCTATCGATGAGTGTGTTCGAAAGTCGGCGAGCCCCCAAACACCCCAACCATCACGCGTTGATTGTTTGGGTGCTGGCTTGCGACAGCTAAAGCCATGTTTAAAAAAACATGGCGTTCATTTCTTAAGGCGGAGGTAAACAACGGCTGATTCGTATGCTAAAAAAACTTATATTTGAAAAACATTTTTGCCTGGTCCTCCCAAGTAAAAAATGGTTCTTAGTTTTGTATAAGACTTGATTGATTGTTAAACTACAGATTCGTGTTTATGCGGCAAACTATCTGGTTTTTAAGATGTGGTTATACTTTTCTACTTTTCTATTTCTAACAGTTCAATCTGCTTCAAGAGTGCCCTTATGCAATGCGATAACGATTTTCGAATGTTCTGGCAAAACAAACTAGTAGGGCTAGGCAGACCTTGGTACATCTACCAGATGGAGAGGAAGTGTGTGTGGCCGCACTATCTTATATAAATGCTCCAAATATACAAGGACGGTGTATACTACTGGCGATTAGAGCCGCCAATAAAACATAAAAGCATGCTACCGCAAATACTGCTGTAACATCTGCTAAAGCCAGTTGCAAGGCTCGGTTGAGAAAGTGGTGCACAGCAAACTAGCCAAGTGATCACATATGATTCACCTTGACCTGCAAAAGCGCAGCAGCCTGCCGCCAATGACGTCAGCACGGAGCACCTGCCAAACTAGGCCAAAGTGATCAATATGATCACTTGACCTGCAAAGGCGGCAGCACCTGCAAAGCTCAGCGGCAAACTGAGGCCAAGTGATCACATATGATCATTGGCTAGTTGATTGAGGTGCGCGCGGGACACAACCTGTTTAGTCATCAATGCAGGCAGAGGAGCCTAGTAGTTTCACTTCTTCTTTGTTTTGGTGTTTGTGTGTTTTGTCTACTCCATGCATGCACACCCCCACCCCACCACGCTCGCAGTCCCCTCCACCCCCACCCTGGACTGTCTATTGTGTGTTTGTTTGTTTGTGTTTGTTGTTTGTTTGTGCTCTTGTATGTCCTGCCCACGCATGCACACCCCACCCCCACCCCACGCCGCACGTCCCCCCACACCCCCTCCCCACGCATGCACACTCAAGTCATCCCACAAGTTCTTGACCTGTAAGTTACCCCAAGTCATTCTAAGTCTTCCCTCAGGTTTTACTTAAGTCATTTCAAGTTGTCCTTAAGTCATTCCCCAAGTCACCCCAAGTTACTTCAAGTTTCTTAATTAGTTCTGATTAAGTTCTTGATTAGTTACCTCAAAGAATCATAAACTAAGTCATCCGTTAAGTACAACCCAAGTTCTTATTCAAGTTCTTATCTTATCAAAAAATACAATCTATGTTTTTATCTTAATAGCAGAGGTCTAATATAGTACACACACGCCTCAGAATAAAGCGTCATCGTTGAGGATGTCTTGCTCAGCGTTATCTGCATAGGATCTTAATGAAGTTCTACAACAGAAGAACCGCATTGATTACTATTCAGGTCTATGGAAAAGTCTTTTATAGAATCCCATGTCTTTATTTATTGACTTTATCTTTTTCTAGATACGCCATGGATCTTTTTTATTAAAAAAATTTAAAATTAAGTTCTTAAAATATATTACATTTCCATATGGATCAATGATGCGTGTTTTGGCGTTTTTGGCGTGCTGTTGTTCTTTTTCTATATTTAGTGGTTCCAGATTTTTTTGATTGCTTTTGTCTTGGCGCCCTTGTTTATATTTTATAACAGTAATAACTGCCCCCAACAGCAGCAATGGCGCCAAAAATGGCAACAGTTTTAAGTTCAATATGCCATGAAGACTTTTGGTTGCTCGTAGGTCTTGTCTCACAAGGAGTTTTTCATAGATGGCATTGAACCACTTGTTCTGGCGCCGGCGGCGTTATGTTTTATGATGAGTTATATTCTGTAACAGTAATTTTTTTTGTCTTGTTCACTCTGTAATTTTTTTTCCTGCTTTAACACTCCCGGCTTCTGCCCCCCACTCACATATCATGGTCCCCACCTCGCCCCGTACATATCGGCTCCTCCTCCCTCACCAGCCTGATTTTCTGGATGTTAATAAACTCCCCCTGTCGCCTGATTCTGGTTGATTAGGCCCCCCACACCACCCTACCGCCTTCATTTTGAAGGGACATAAAATCTTTTTAATGATTAAAAGTAATATAATCCCTGAGTAACCCCGGCTCGATCCCCCCCCCCCCCCCACCCTACCCCCCCCTTGTCTCCAAATCTCCGTAACCCCTCAACCCCCTCCCAACCCCCCATAGAGACTCTAATGCGCTTTCGTCGCTAAAAACTGAGATCTTGCCCGTCTTATATCATACGTAAGATCTTGTCAATTGAATCAATGGTAGAGCAAATATACTGACCTTGTTTTAGTTGTTACAAACTAAGAGCCTTTGCCCACACTTTTTTACCATTCTCGGACCCCCAGCTGGCGCTTCATACTGTTATGAGCTTTATAATGTCTTGCGGCGACATCTGTTTGAATCTGTTCTAATGCTGCCGAATTCAGTTCGAGGAACCTGTTTGTGTTTTCTCCAAAGCTGCCAAGCGAATAACCTTCCTTACTTGGGCTTAATAGCTTGATCCATCAACATGGCATAACATAAGTTAGGAAGGTTTAGGCCCCTGTAGCTGTCTCACTCACCTCACCTGATGTGTAAAAAAAAATATATAATTTCAGATAGAACTTTTATTTTTACAAACTGAGCCCCCGCAAAAATATTGCTAACCTTGTATACCATTACTCGCGCGCGCGCTCTCTGGATGGCCTAAGTATAGGATACACGATGCTTGGTAAAAGCTTGTTAGAATTAACAGCAGATCTTGGCAAAACTAGACTTTGAGGGATTCAGCAAACAACTAGCTTGATTGGCTATCATTGTCAGCGCTTTGACTTAGTTTTTTATCTTCTGTTTTTCCATTGTCTCCTCCCGTTGCCACGAAAGAATTCTCTCGTTTTCTTTGTCTCCTTCACACGAAAGATTTTTTTTTCCGTTAAGCAAGGATAATTCCAGGACAATATAAATATGTAAGAAAAATACATTTATAAAAATGGCTTCCACTCGCAATAATGATAGGCGGCGCTGTGGTGAAGCGTTGCTATTAGCCGGCCAGTAATTTTGCATTTAGTAAAACTGGGGAATGACGGCCGAGAGAAAAAGGATAACAATGCTACTGAGCAATCAAGGCAGCTGCACCCCAAAGGAGCCCTATGAAAGGCAGAGACTTGAGCAGTTAGATTTTATTAATGACACCCTGAATGAACAGGGGCATGCAGCTTTAACATTTAAAAAATGTTGACCAAGCAATAAGAATATTAATCTGTAACAGGCATAAACGGTCCAGACATTGCCCCACCACACTTCAGTGACTTTTATCAACACATCCGAAAACAAAAGATGCAAGAAATCCGCGTTTTTTGTCGTTGGTATGACCGTTGTGTATTTGTTGAACATAATATTGGCCTGAGTAAAAAATGAACAAAATCTATTATTCGCCAAAAAGGATATTTGGAAGGGTATCACAGCTATACAAAAGCTAACCAGCGGCCAGGTGTCAGTGAACACAAACAGCAAAGGATTGCGTTATCTAAACCAAGCGATGTGGCAAATTTATTTACCTGCCCCAGACGAATACAGAGACCGCAACTTTGTGAATTCAATACCGAACGACAACCATCAAAAGGACCCTTCTATATTACCTCAGATCAGGATTGCAGACGAAAAAGATTTAAGTCACGCACGCACAGTCATTGATAAAGCTTCAAGATATAATGATGCGGGGGAACCATTAACAAAAAAGAGTGCTTCTGCTGTAGCTGTTGCCATCCAACTGATATACCACAAGGCCTTTAAACTTTACCTCGCATGATTCAGTTGATGATGGAAAAGAATTTAAAGGCCAAGTGAATCAATTATTGTTATAAAACATCGAGTTACTATTATGAAGAGGCATTCCGGGAGTTCCAGATCACAGGCTTTAGTTGAACACTTTAACAAACAGTATAGGCCGAATGGACTTTTCACCTTCCAGTATCACAGAGAGCTGATTGAACAATTCTCGCAACACAGAATGGGTAGACGACTGCCCTCAGTTTTGCGCGCAATGAATAATGAAGAATTTAAAGGCCTAAGCCAGTAACACGCAATCAAAGAAAAACAATAAATGTTGTGAAGGAGAGGCTTCATCCAGCATACTATTACCATTTGGATTGAAAGTAAGTTACCTTTATTACCGGGGGGGATGCGAAGGGGACACTAGATTCAGGGAACCGATCCAGTTTGGAGTGTTGACCCATATGAAATAAAAAGAATTGTAAAGATGAATCCGCCCGTGGTTGTATTATTTACGAGAAACTGACACAACAAAACAGCCAGCTCTAGTAATCTTTTGTGTAGGAAGAACTGCTGCTCATCGCCAGGCACCGTCCGCTTTAATTAATTCTACGGTTCTACAGTGCGATGGCTTATGAAAAAATCGGGATTCACAAATACTGTTTTATGTTTGTTCTATCTAACGACTCTTTGTTACCAATGTTGTGTTGATATCATGTAGATTGGATCGCAGTTTTACGTTGTCATGATTGAAAGTCATTATTGCCACACAATGCTTCTTTGTAGTTTGTCATGTGATTTGTTTGACTGCATCTAACACTGCGAGTATTCCCTTTGCTTTCTTAATGATTTTCTCCTGGCTCGAAATACGTACATTTTCGACTTACCCCATACTCCTTGATCACCTTTCCAGCTTATTTCACCTTCATCTTTTCCTAAAACCTTCTTATTAACGGTTATGAATTTAAAGGCGAATTCTTAGGGTAAATCAGATGTATCATACCATCCCGCATGACCTTTCGCCACTTCTAATTTCCATGTCTTTTTAGATGTCTTCAGTAGGGATATCTATTAACAAAATTATCTGTATCTGTGTAAAGTACGTGGACTCAGGATACGCAGGGCTTAAAGTAGTCATAAAGACCTCTAACCTCAAAGCTTTGCATATTTTAAAACAGTAAACCCCAATAAAAAACAGGTTTGTCTTAATTTGACTTTCCCCCCTTTTTTTCATCATTATGCCGAAAAGCTGATCATGAAATCTTCTGATGTCCTGATAATTAGGTTTGAAGTCAGCTTTATTGCTTCTTTCTCTCTGTGACCAATCTGACGTCTTTGCGCTTGTGCGGATTCTCCATAGTCTTTCCAAAATAAAGCTGTTGTTCATCAACTTGAAAAAAAGTCTTTTTCTGACGCATCTGTGGATTTATATGAGGGTTTGTGTTCTTCATGCTGGCATGGTTCATGAACTGTTTTGATCGTAAAGCAATTATACGTTGACAGCTGTTCAACTTCAAACCATGCCTTATAATTAAATTGTAGAAGTCTGTAATGACAGAATAATTTTTTTTGCCTCGAAGATTAGGCTCAAGTTTAGGCGGTTCTCTTGGATCATTCTTTAGACTTTCTGCTGCTAAAGGGATAGTCATTAGGCAGGCTGGAGTTCATGAGGATATTCTACGTCAACTTCTAGAATGAAAACACGCTGTTGGTAAGGCGTTAAATGCCCTGACCACTTTAATGCCTTTGATATCAATTCGGATTGTCTTCTGTGTACATTTTAAAGTTGCGTAATGGAAGCGATTGCGCCACCATCGACCCAATCAGATTGTTTGCATTCTAATACATGAGATAGTTTAGACCTTTACTCGGATCATAATGATCAAGTATTTGTTGTTTGCTTTACAGTAATGATGCGACGCCATACTAATCCCCACGCAACCGTTTTCCTCATCTGAATCATTGGCACATCTGACAAGAAATCAATTTGTACTCCAGTAAACTTTAAGAAAAGCATCCCAACTCATCCCCGGGCGCAGAAAAGTAATGCGCAGGAATCCAAAACTGTATTGTTTCATGCAGGTCTTTCTATAATTTCAAATATCCGCTCAACAAACATACATCTGCATTAAATAGGAGTCAGATAGTCTCCCATCGTTTTACAATCTAACTTTTGCATGCATCTTGAGTCATGCTGGTAATCGGAGTCGCTGATGTCTTTCCTCTAAGACTAGAAAGAAGCGCATTTAGGAGGGAAGCGGTCTCTTCGTCAAACCTTTCCCAACTGTTCATGTATCAAAGGGTAAACACCCTTTCTAAAATGCGTTGGGTCAATATACTTCTTCCGTTATTGGGCAGGACTTTAAGGACTAGCCAGTGCCCAAATGAGGGCCTTCATGTGTTTGCATAGAGTCGTAGAAAGACATATTATTTAGATTAAAGCACTGTACTTTTTGATGTTCTGTGCATGCATGCTACTGAAGGCGCAGGTTACTGCTTGTTATTAGGTGAGAGTCATAACCTCGGCACAATTTGTGAAAGAATACAGGCAGCTTCTGCTTCGGATCAAACTTAGTTGAAGATGGCATTTAATGGGCGATGCACCTCTAAACTTCCCACTAAGGTGATCATGGTCTCTTTCTGTGGGGTTTACATACTTGGGCGTTAAGCTCTAAACGCACAATCCTACAATGCGTGGCTGGTCTATGTTGTGGGTCTTAGGCGCCATTATATTTCAGATAAGGTTTAGATTATAAGAACAGCGTTACGCACTTGCTGCTGCGTTTTAAGAATGTTTCTGCAGGATCTGGCCCTCTATATAATTCTGGTTCTGATATATAACGCCATCGACCTGAAACAATGAAGGCAAATGAACAAATATGATGATTATCATTAAGACTGTTTTTCGTAGTTTTTGTGGCGCTGGCCTTTCATAAGGAACAATGAGTGATTCCAAGTCTGCGGAAACAACATATGGAGAATTTTGCAGTTTTTTTCCAGTTCTTAAAACTAACTTTAGATCTGGGTGGGGGGCAGTAAATTAGTTCTGATTACTGTCTACAGAACTTTTAAATGTTTTATATGTTCACTCGCAGCTTGCAACCAGATGGAATTTTGTTAAACTTTTCTGCAAGAATTCTTGTTTGCTATGTTGTTTGTAGTAATACTCAATAATTACTCATTGTGCGTATCAATGTGTATTGGGGTAGCACCGCGGTGAAAACATTAGTAGTAAGTCAACATGATTTTTGTCTGGTTCGCCTATTGTTGGACTGTTCATTGGGACACTTTAATTGGCGCCAAATTTGTTTCCTCATCCCATGTGTAACATTAACAGGTATTTGGGTTGTTTTGTTCTTCAAATGATCAATTTGGTCTACATAACAGGAAGGATATTCATGAAGGTTCAGATCTTTGGCGTATTGCGATAGTTAGTCACCTATCTCTGCGCTGTTCGCGGACATGATGCAGCCTTGCAAGAACGCACCACATGAAACATTTGTTGTCTGATTTTTTATGTGTAAACTTCCCTCTCTTAAAACCAATCCGAGGTAGCGGAAATGTAAGCCCTAGCCTTACAATCGGTGCATACTAGCCTGTTTAGTCTAATCTCTAAGACTTCGCTCTGACCAATCCAGAAGCCTCTCATTTAGCTTCTTCAGCGGCAGCGTCAAATGTGTAAAGCAGTTCGTCCTGCCCAACCGGTGTTAAGTCCCTTATGAGATGAATAGTCTGCTCGTTTAGTCGCGTCAGACTTCTAGATTTCTTATTTATTGTTACATAGGTCGATTTAAAAAACAGCTACATTACTTTAACTGGCGGGTCTTTGTAATCGTTTGCCTGGAACTGAGAAATTGCATGTACAACGGCTAGCCTGGTACGTTTGTTGGGTCAATGACTTCAAAATTCAATATTTTCAGTGCTCTTGATAAACGACTCCTCTCTCAAGCATTCCTTCAAACAATTTCGTCTTGTTCCTTCATAGATCTTAGCCTTGCTGTCTTTCTTTTCTAAGGCCAACATATTTAATTTAAAAATTAAAAAAAATAAACTGCTTATTCCAGAATCAAATATCGACGGTCCTTTTTGTGCTTGGACTCATAAACTAAAGTATAAAACTCATTTTGGCGTTGTTAATGTGAGCGTTTAGAAAACAGAGTTTAATGTTTCGTTTACTTTTTCTAAGCATTCCTTTTTTTATCTGCTCGGGTCTGGCTGTTGAGAAAAACTTGTCGGCCTTCTTTGAAGATCTAAACTTTTGTCTTTTGTAGTCATCAAAAATCCGGCCTGTAAACGATTAAATTTTCATCCGTGATGTTTGAGTCAGCTAGCGCTTTATTTATTATCAGCTTTAAAGGAACTAATTTAGATGTTATTAGTTGAACCATTGCTGTGTTGCTTTTGAGTTTAGTTTTATTTTTTTGCTAGCGCACTTACAGCTAAAGAAACAGGCCAAGAGTTTAAGACAACCGCTCCTTGAGGTAAAGCTGCGGGCGCACCTATATCCTGTGCTAAGAGGCCTACATCGTTCCCGCTGATACAGCACTAATTGTTCGATGCTCAGTATTAACATATGTAAAAGCCATTAAAGGCAGCAGACTACCTTCGTTTGGGTTTTGCTGTATTTTGAAAGGTCTTGCTCTAGTTTTGTTGTTTTGTGTATGTTTGTTAATATGGAAAAGTTTTTATGCTAGGGTTTTTACTATCTCTTCTCTTGGCATCTCGGTGCTGAGGCACATTTGGAATAACTGAAACAGACATGCTTTTTCATAAATTGAAAATATAATTTAGTATTGAACATATTGTAAATCTGCTATCTCCAATATTCAGCTGTGCATCAATTAATAAAAACAAATGTACATTAAGCGGTTTATCAGCTTCTTTTTCTTTCTCAATTTGAATGTTTACGTCTTTAACCTCTCTCCCACTTCTATGCAACTGATTATCCTCTGTTGACCTTAGGTCAATCCATAAACCGTATTTTGATGTTAAATAAATCATCAAGCCTAACACTGTGAGGTGTAGATCTTTAGACGCAAGGTCTGCTGTTGGACTTCTACCCCTCCCACCCCCAAACAATTTTCTTATTTCGTCAAAATGATGATAAGGTCTAAGTCCGCTAGCATAGATTTGGTTAGGACTGCCGTCAATTGTACATTGTACTTTCGTTATTTTTGGATTAAAAAACTTTTCACTTGCTCTGCGAATGGTTCTTCATCTTCACACAGCAATAAAATACCATAAAGCGATATTACTGCGACACTAAAACTAACATTCCATATAGCGTCTGCCCTGCTTTTAGGATATGTTGAATGAATGACGCACCGTTTTCGTAATATATTGCTAATTTGGACTTAATTGATCCTCATCATCTTGCTAATTCTATTGCTAACACGTCAAACTCTAACGAGATTTCAGAAAGCTGATACTTTGCCTTCGCGTCTTTGAATTTGAAAACACGATTTAGTATTCATTCAAAGTTAGTTTCAATTGACAATCGTATCCTTTTTAATGCTCCTTGAAAGTATATGGGCATGCGCTTTTAACAACTCAAAAATCAAGGGGAATGGAAAAAGCGATTACCATAACGCATAACTTACAGCTAAGCCTTTGCTGCTTTAGCACCTGAGCGAGTTCGGCGCCTATTCTAAGTTTTTGTGCTTCTTTCAATGGCCGATATCCTGAAACGCAAGATCTTCCCTATCATTCCGGTTAGCCAAAGATCAGATAGGTTAAAAATATGTCTGCATTGTTTAAAGAAAATACTTCTATGCCCCATCAAGTTTTTACAGAAATTTTCTAACGATATGCCCGTCCCAAATTCTGGACAACTGTTCTGGTTTTGGTCTGTTGTTGAAGCGAGTTCTATTTTAAAAGTAAGCCGTGTCAGAGCCTGGCCAACGATTTCAAATCATACTCCGCTACCTAGGTCTGAAATCAACAGAAACAATTTGATCCTGCATCAATAGTAGATGGTTTATTTGGAACAGTAATATTCCGTTTATTTCCCAGCACTACGCCAAGGTCTCTTTCACTTTCTATACGGGTCAGAAACGACCATAATGCTTGTGACATTTTTTTTATAAACATAATAAAAAGATAATTATTTAAAAACATGGCAGATTGAAGGCGAAGAAGATTATTATGTTTTTGATTCTGGAGACGACATGGTGAAATGATCCCTTTGACACAGCATCGCTCAGCTCTCTCAATGCGGCGTGAATAACAGAAAGTACGTGCGGAGCATTTTACAAAAGTTTAGGCCAAGAACCTCCCGAATTTATAGACCCAAATGATTTTGAAATAAAGATGGTCATTTGATTGTAAGGGCGATCAAGGAGAATCTGTTCGGCTTAACAACTAAACCTGACAGACCCATCAAAGTTTTTAGCCAAGGCTGTACAAATTATACAAAGACTAGTGTACAAGAACACAAACCGGCCTGTTCATGTTAGACCAAAATTAGATAGGGTGTCCTCAATAAAAATTCGGTATTACCTCTCTTCGCCATGTATAAGAAAAAATATGTATTTTTCCCCCCAAAAGAGATTATATCATTTTGTTGTTGCTCTTTTTTTTAAGTCCAACTTATAGAATTAAATCTTACTCGAGTGCCATTGCTGTAATTACGATTTATGTGATAAATATACTGTAAGATAAGATGCCTTTTTTGCGTATCTCTGTAATGAGGACAATGTTCCACTAATTTTTTAAGTGCTGTAAAATATACGTGTGTGCATAATATTAGTAGTGGTCCTACCGTTTTAGTTGTATGTGTGCACCCTTGCTCCTCGCGCGGTCAAGGAAAATATATTTTAGTGTTACATTTTTGTGTTTGTTATGTTATTGTTATGTTTGATGGTTGATGAGATCGGAATTCTGTTTTTTTTTCTTTTTGATTACATCTCTATCAAAATCTTGGTATGGGGGTGGGATACGGTACATATGATTATTGTATAGAAACATTGATATGTAAGGCTGTGCTTTTGGGAGAACTGTTCCATTCATAATTCTGATCATTTTGGCCTACTCTGCCTTTAAGTTCTTTAATATGAAGACAATATCTCTGAAACCGTCATGATAGCAAAACAATTGCTTCATTAAATTGGTCAAGGCCTCGTGATAAACATAAACATTAGGAAGATGTATTTCACTATTTAAAACAGAACAAATATTCGATATACGGTTTACAGATACCCATTTTACTAATAACTAGAGAAGTATGTAACTGCCAGAATTGGATATAAATTGCTTCTTTAGCCTCGTTTTCGTTCAATTCCAGAGGTGTAGCTGTACTGTTTTTCGAATAATTTTTGAATCAAAATTACAGAACGTAACAACGAGACGAAACGGAAAACTTCATAATTGTAGCATTTAGTTCATATTGAAAAACATTTCTTTTGGTTAATGTGTACGGCCTAATAAAGATAATCCCAATTATTACAATTCACTTAAAGAAACTATAAAGAGCTACAATACTAATAATAAATATATGCTGTTGGGTGATTGGAACATCACAAATGGATCCATATCTAGATTGTTATAATTATGTACAAGATAAATAATCCAAAAAGCAATAGAAGAACTCCTAAACAAGGACGGACGAACTATGATTGGCAGATATATGGAGGGAAGAAAATCCGGACAGTAAGAAGATATAAACCTTGCGAAAACGAACTCCACAAGAACAAAGCCGACTAGACTTCTTTCAATTGTCTGATTATCTTTATATTTAACAAGAATAAATCAGACTTATGGTTTACAGATTCCCAGCTATCGGTCTGACCATTCGATGGTTAATTATGCTTGAAATTAGGTAAAAAGTGAAAATCAAAGGATTTCTGGAAATTTAATGTATCTCTATTAAAAGAAAGCATATTTAGACGAAATTTAATAAGTTAATTCTTGGAATGTTTATAAAGAATACGCATTGATTCAATCAGCGATACAAGAATCAATCAGTATTTGTCTTAGTTAATCAAATCTGACTCAGATTCAAGATTTCAGATAAAATTTCTTGGATTTTCTGTTGATGAAAATTCGAGGAAATCAATGCATATGCCACAATGAATAAAGAAAACAGCAACAGAAAAGAAGAGAACACAACTTTTAAAACGCATTGAACATCTGAAAATCTTGAGAAGTGGAAAACAGAAGTTGAAATTAAGAATAAGGAAGAAAAAAAACCCAAGAACAAAGAGCAATGATCAGGGAGACAAAAAAATGGAAGGTGTATTAATAAGATCAAAGCGTGATGGATTTGCAGAATGGTTAAAAAATACAAATAACTTTTTGCAACCTTGAGAAGAAAAACTATATTAGTAAACAAATGAACTAACTGTGACTAAAGAGATGAAATAAAAAACGCAAAAAAGATATTTTGAAGGATTTACAACATTTTAACGAAAATTTATACAAGAAAAAGATAACTGAAAAGTGTGAAATCATAAAACTTGTTAAAAAAATTCCACAGTTATCTGAAGATGATAAAAAAAATATTGGAAGGATAAAACACCATAGAGTAAGCCATGCGCAGCTTAAAAAATATGAAGCATGGTAAAAGCCCAGGTACAGACGGGCTTCGCAGCCGATTCTTTAATTCTTTTGAAAACACTGGCCCACACTGGTTGTAATCAGAAATAATCTACAAAGAACGGAGAATTTTCAACAACACAGAAGCAGGTACTAATTATTTGCATATCAAAAGTGATATAACCCAAGAATACATAAAATTATAGGCGTCCTATTTCCCTCCTAAATGTAATAAATACAAAATAGCATTCCTCAGGTAATTCAAAAATGAATAAGAAATGTTTTACCATCACTCATCAGTGAGGATCACACAGTGTTTCATGGCTAATAGGATTTATGGGCGACAACATCAACTAATTTATGATTGAATACTTAATTAAATGCTAAAGACCCTCCTGGACTATTGCTCTGTAAAGATTTGAAAAAGCCGTCGACTCACTCGATTGGGATTTTAAGATGAACGTTCTAAGGTCTTTCGGTTTGAGAAAGATAAAGTCACTGGATAGAAACATTCTATAAGGCATTAAATCAACTGTGATAATGTAAATGACAGGCTATGCTAAATGGTTTAAAATAGAAAGAGGATGCAGACTAGGTAGACCCTATATCTCCTTACTTAATTCATTATATGCGCAGAAATTTTTAGCCATAATGATAAAAGGAAGACAACAAGATAAAAGGTATAAAAATTAAAATGATGTAGAACACAAAACAAATATCCCATTTGCTGATGACACTCAATTATAAACAAAGGTGACAAAAGTGATCTTTTGAACAGTCTTATGATCTCCTTACCATAATTGGAAGAGTATCAGGACTCCTCAAGAACAGCGAAAAAACCGCAAGCAATATGGTTAGGAGTGTCATAAAACTCCAAGAAAAAATATTGTCCCATCTAAAAAATCATATGCACCCTTCCCAAATCCAAATACTCGAGATGGTTTACTCAAACTGAAAGAATGTTAAAACATGAATTATGACTATAAATTTCTTCGGAAGTTAAAATATTATTTCAAATTTGGTCTCAAAGAAGTATACACCAGTTGGAAGAGTTTGCTGACTCAAGTCACTCATTCTGTCAAAGCTCATACACCTTTGGGATTGTGGTACCCACCCACCTGACCCACATAGAATTTCAAAACTTCAAAAGATGTGTTTTAACTTTGAGTGAATGGTAAAACAAGAAAGAATAAGCAGAAAACAACATTAAAACTATAAAACACAGGTGGATTAAATATACCTGACATAAAAAAAATATTTTACAATGGGGGGGGGGGGGGGGGGGAATGCTTAGAAACTTTTATGGATAAAAAAACTTAAAATCACAAATCAAACAATATGGAAGCATTGTAATGAAATATATCCATTCCATCGAAAAAAAAAAAAAAAAAAAAAATTGAAAATTATGGACCAGCATTTGTACAGGATACATGAGGCTCTAATTTGTTTGGAGACACACCGGGTTTATAAGCCTATAGAAATTTGTCTTTGCGTGACACCACAAACATTAAATTAACTTCCTAGCTGAACCTGTTTTTTAATAACGACAAGGTAAAAACAGGAAATGAGATAGATTAAACAAAAGAAATTAATTGAGAGAAGGAAAGTAAGCAAAAAAACGATTTTTGAAGGAAAATGGACAAATCATGAACATTAATAATTCAAGACCAATGATGATAATACTATTAAATTTTTGTCCATACAGTGGATGGATTTCCTCAATGAAAGAATACATAAAGAAAATCTGGAATAAAACCTGATAATAATTAATACAAACAAATTCAGAACATGCCAAGGGCTTATAATATGTTGATAAGCATGCAAAAGGAGCAAAAAACGATACTATGAAATTTTTACTCAAGATGAGCGTAAGCAAACTGTGCTTCTCAATGGTTAAAAAACTTAATTCTGAAGTTTCTTGGAATCAAGTATTTACACATCGTCCATCAAAATTAAATAATGAAAAATTGAAATGGCTTCAAATTAATTAGTTACACCAGAATTATTGGCACAAATATTGTTTTAAATGCCATGGCCCTGACAAACAACGACGAACAGCACATTCTGCAATGAAGGAAGAGAGTTCATTCCACCACGTTTTATGGAAGTTGCAAATTATAGCATAATTTTTTGGAAAGAGGTTGAAAAACATTTATTTAAACGAAAATGCCGAAAATACGTTTACCATTAAAATAACACGCGATATGATTATCTTAGGAGTCCGACAAACATAATTAAAAAAAACAAACAGAGACAATTTTATGACTTTATTATTATGGTTTGCTAAATCCTATATTTATACGTGTACGATCGAAGAGACGTCAGGTGCCAATTGCTTCAGTTTTTCCAGAGCCAGCTGAGCAGCAGATTCAAATCGAACTCAACAATGCTAAAGTCCAACAAATGAATCAAAACAGTTTTTGATGCTGAATGGTAGTAATTACATGCCGATGATTTTTTACACCAATACTTAAAAAAAAATCGATAACAACAACAAAATCTCAATCTCATACGCATCTATCAACTCACCGTAAACCCCGTAATCCGCAATTCACAAGTTTTATGTTTTTAAATTGGTATATGATTTCGTTTTTTTATAGAAGAATCACATGAAATTTTGAATGAACCCTAGTTATTGAATGAGCATTTGAAGCAAACATATTTTTTAATGGCAATGATTATCTTAACGTAATTCACTTGTTGTAGTGAGGAAAATGTATATGTCACATGTAATGATATATATCAGGGAAAAAAATTTAAAAAAAAAAAGCTGTTGAGAAAAAAAAAAAAAAAAAAAAAAACGTAAAAAAAAAAAAAAAAAAAAAACAAAAAAAAAAAATTTAGATAGGATGCAGTACTGCTAACTCCAACACACTACAAGAACTCCCGACAGATAACCAAATTCAAAACATGGAACTTAAAGATTTAAATCAATCGGCAGGACGAATTAAATAAAAGCACATAAAAACAGAAACATTTTTTCAGAAGAAACACGTTAAAGACTATACAACGACACGCCTCAACCCATGCGGAAAATAGCGGCCCTTGATCGAGCTTTAAGAACCATTAGTCTGCGAATTAACAAAACAATTAAGCAAATCATAGTTAACTAGATGGATGCATATAAAAAGAGAAAAAGAAAACTCGTTTGAGGCTGGAACTACTCCACCGTAGGGCCTGATATTAAAGAAAGAATAAGACAAAGACATAAAAGATCTTGAACAAAGAAAGATCAGCAAGACTAAAGGCTGACTACTACCGAGACCAATTTACGAACACAGTGAATAGAATAAGAGAAACTTACCGAAAACATATTATATGAAGACACAACACTAGCAGAACGAATACGAACGTTGTATAGGAGAGCAAGTATCACATTAGCACGCCGTTTATAACGGCTTTAGGATTTGCAATAAGTACACGAAGTAAAGTCTATTACAGGCTTGGTGGAGGGCAAAGTTCAGTGCCGCCCGCCGCCATCGCCTCCATCCATCACCGCCTGATAAATCATGGGTAAAAAACAACTTGATCATCTTCGAGTTTATTAAACAAATTAGCCAAGTAAAGCCTTAGACGCTTTAACACCCGGTAATCTTAGGCGGTATCCGTAGGCTGTCTTTTGTCTACTGCAAGCTAAGTATTGGCTTTTATGGCCGAGCACATTATGGCATTAGTTTCTGTAAATGTGAGGTTAATAATTAGTAGATAAAGACCGAGTAATCCTATGCCAGGTATCCAAGAACAAGCGATGTCTTTCATATTCATGGTTCCATCGCTAACAGAGTCTGCGAGCTTTGCTGAGTCTTCAATGACTTTGGGGGTTTGTGACTTTCGGGAATTAGATTACTTAAATCTTGGGTGTTGTTTACTGCTTGTAAAATATTTACAGCTCAGAATTTATGTCGTTTTTCCCCAACCTTCTGTTCATTGCCTGCTAAAAGAGTTTCATTATTATAGTTTTATTATTAATCCTACCTCTGGAGTCTAAGGTCAGAGGCAACATGAATAAACCAGTGCCAACACAAAGTCACTTTCATCTTGCGTAATGTAAAACATTTTGTAACCTTTTAATGCTGAAGGTAAATCAACAGTAGAATTAATGATGGCGTCGTCTAAAATTTGCTAAGTATTGTTTTTGTGCGTCATAGCCAGTAGAAGGATCATTATGCTTTGATCTTGCCTGTCTTGCGAACCTAGCAAACACCAAACGTAAGTACGAATCGAGTCGTTTATGTTTCGTTCTATTAATTCCCGCCCTAGTTATGGCCCTTAGAAGTGTCTAAGATAAATGTTGTCCATCTGTTTTTTTGCTCTAAGCTGTAGTGGACCCAGGCTCAACAGTTTTATTTGCCAAAAAAATGAAATGATTTTGAAAGTAGGATGCCCGTCATAGTTATACTTTCTGGTGCGTGCCCCGAAAATAAAGGTCGCCCTAGGCCCTGATGTAAGATCCAACTTTTGTCTAAAGCCTGTCTTGATGTTTAATATTGTAATTCGTTACAAGATCCCTTTCAAAAGTCATCATTGTCTATTATGTTGCTGAGATGGATTAAACGTTTGTCAGGTTGGTAATGGGAGCTTGCAGTCAGTCAAAATACGTCTAAGTGTATAAAATGTAATCTGTACACTGACCTCACCAAAGGATCATGGAGATATTAAATGATCAGCATACGCCACATCCACACCCAGTTGATCCAAAACACAGCAAAGTTAATAACTGGTTCGAAAAACTGCATCGGATGACTAAACCACCGCTTTCTGTGTTGATGTTTTCATAAGGGGGGTTAAGATATCTGCTTAAAGGATGTGCTCACCTTATATATGAAAAGAGGCAGTCGGGTCACAGCAATGTCAAGAGTATCAGTTGCTATATTTTTAAAGATTGTAGTGCGGCCCAACAGAATATTTTGCATCCAGTATATTTGACCGCGCTCATTTTCTTTCGTTCAAAAAATTTAATTAACAATAAACCAACCCAAGACCGCCTTCGTTTTAGAACATGCCAAATGATAACAATTGGCGGGCCATAATGGTCGGCTGCTCCATGAATATTCTACAAAGTCGTAAGGTTTAATATAAACGAAGCCAAGGAGAATAAGTAAGGTTCTAAAAGTTGACAAAGCAGGACCAAAGTTTAGCGAGTTACAATACCTGATGTTATTACGGGTTTTTGCTCACTAAAAGAAGTTCAATGATTAACTTATGACATTACTCTCAAACTTTAACAATGCAAATCTAAAAACAATGTAACATTCAAGCCTGAAGAAGAAGGAGGTACTATTTTGATAAAGAGCTATGCTAAAAAGTTATGCTTTAACAGCTAACAATAATATATTTTAGAGTACACCAGCCAAAAACTACTTATGAGGGGGAAAGTCCCTCGATCGGTTGCATAACATTCATTACTCTATGTCATTTGGATGAGCTAAGCACTGTGAAAACTTATATGACGGAAGGGCCCTCAACTGTTTTTATAGCTCTTCCATCAGGGAAAGCCTGCATATTGCATTATGAAATTAACAATTTCCCACATTTACAGTTTAAAGATTAGTTTGTGGAGGGTCGGATCATTTAATATAAAAATCAAAGACAAAGCGGGGAAAGTTGTAAAATGCGATAACCTCACATTGTTTTATAAATACAATAATACGTTAACTAAAAAAAATAATTGTCGCGTGGGCCAGAAGAACCAGAGTTTACATTAGCGCCTGTGAGTGTATAACTTTAGAATTATAAGACCTCGCAGACGTTGCGGACTTGAACAGAACGTGGGGGGGGGGTGAGATAGGCGCTTTGTATGGTTTTGAGTACACTAAAGATGGTGGATTAAAAACGCACAGAGATTGGCGAAGCAAAAAGTTCCTAAACTAGAGCCACTGCCAATCTAGAAGCAAAAAATGTTGGCAGTATGAATATAAAATAGTTTCGAGAACGCCTTACCTCAATTGTGACATATAACCATATTTTAGAATGGGATATAAAATATTTGAATTCATAGCCCATTTACATTTTTGGCCGCCAAAAAAGTTTAAGAAAAGCATTCAACTCAGGCCCTTACATGTAAGTCTTATGCCAGATGACACTAGTCGGAAAGAGATTGAAATAAAGCGTATGGGAAAAAAACATACATCCTATCCTCCACCGAAGAGAAACGGTTTTTAAAAGATGCTTGTCTACACAATTACAGTTCAATGCCGCAAATGAAATTAGAGGAGACCACGTTCACATGATAATTGAAATTGTCTGTCTTAAAAATATAAGGAGAGATGGGGTTGTGGGCGTTAGTGACGTCCTTTATAAAGGAATTCTAATTAGCTGGGCAAAATTTAGACGTTGACAGTCTTAAAGATACTGTCGTCGTTCTTCACAATGGCGAGGATATTAAGGTCATAACACACAAGCAATAAACTCAATAATTAGTCTAAACAGAAAAACAATCTTAAAGCACGTGAATTGAATTAATCTACCCCATTTAGAGCCTCATAGGATTTATTTATACTGAAACAGGTTCTAACAGAGAGCTATGATAAAAATAATAAACTGGATTAGAATAAAATCTTCTAACAGACCATGGAGCAGTTAAACTTTATGACAAACAAAACTCCTCACTGCTCATTGATTTGTGGGCAGACGGTTGTGGAAAAACAATATTGTCTAGACCTATTACCAACAGTTTACGCTATAATTTTTAATCATAATGTGGTTATTCTGTCTCAACGCTTAAATGAGAACAAAGCATATCATGATAGAAGGTTTATAGAACAGATGATGACATATATTTAGTTGATCCTAGCAATAAACTGAGTGAGTGTTTAGAACAGTTTTATAGCCTGTTTTAAGGAACGCAGACACAATTTATTCTAGATGACTGTTCCGGCAGAAAAGAGACATAGTGAAAAAAAGAGGAAACACTTTGTCAAACAAGCTTTCAGCGGAAGGCATGCCTAGGATAAAGGTGTGGATTTTAAATGCAAAAACAAACTCATTTTAAATAACTATAGAGACCATTAAAGACTGTATTTTCTATTTCACATGAAAGACAAGAGACTCATTTGAAGAAAGTATGCGTGAAAATGATGATATTGAAAACGACCAGGAAAAACACATATTAGCAAAAGACTTGAAACTAAAAAGTTTATAAAATAGAATTGAAAAAGATAACCCTACGCAGTACGTATGTTTGTAGATATCGTTATTTTTTAGTTATTTTAAGGTCTTACTTGTCAGAGAACAGGGCAGAGGGGCATGTGTTTACCTTATCGCCCGAAGACTGGTGAGGGCGGAAGTGCCCAGAATGCCCCTTTCTCCGTTCTCTGGCCTGTCAATCCATCTGTTTTAAATTTAACCAAACTTTTTAGCATATTGGTTTCCCACATCACTTGGGGAGAAAAATAAAATGTAAAAGTCCCCATAGGAGCTAACTGCCACAGTGGCAGTGAACAGTATAGAGTGACACTGAGTTCTCGGGCAAGGTATGATGGAAGACGCTCATACACTGCTCCTCATACCTCTGCCCAAACCTTCCCTGACCTGAATCAGGTACCCATTAAACTACAGGGGGACAGAGGTTTTTTAAACACAACCATCAGCTCAATAGGCAGATGCTGTCACCATTTGTGTTTGGGCCCTCACAGCAAATAGTCCTTGATGTGAGTTTTCAGACCTCTTTCTGTGCTGACAGGGATTCCTCAGCTTTTACTTTATACCTCTGA
>JAFLJL010017669.1:30000-37500 GCA_018398815.1 Conus ventricosus | reverse complement strand
CACCTTCGTGAAAAGCAAAATCCAGGCCAACAGTTTCAAACTACACTTTCATTAAGGCGAGTGTGACCCAGATCTACTGAGTTATTCCCCTTGCTCTATGCTCTTGATTTTTGTTTTTCTGATACAGTTATTAGTCTTCAAGACCACTGATATGTGGGCATCTGTATTCGTTCACAAAAAAGATCATTTTGGAACAAACAGTTAAAAATTGTGAATGCGTACAATATCTGGGAATCTCTATCTACGAGGCTTTCAATCTACTGATCTTCCGATCTTGTAGACTTAGACAAGAAAGGCGTGTACTACCAGCCGCCGTGGCGAAGTGGTTAGCGTCGCGGACTCCCGGCTGGGAGGTCGTGGGTTCGAATCCCATCAGAGTCATGGGTTTTTTCTGCCCCGACCGGCTCCTACCCAGAGTTGAGTTTGCTGCGGACTCAGTTGGGAAGACTGGGACCACACAGTCGAGTTTCATCCACTTAATGGATGCGTTTCTGAGAGTGTTGCTCAAATTTCCTGACCAACACTGCAGGTGCCTGTATCTCTCGGGCCTGGTTGACGCCAGGATATATTATGAAAGGAAGCGTAGAGTACAGCCCTGTCATGTAGTCTCAGACCGAAATGGAAATCCGTGGCATCATCTTAATCATCCTCATTCCCATTGATCAGCATTAAAAAAAAAATGTCTCAAGTTCTGTGGCCCTTCATGCCCTGCTCTCATGGTGACCTCAATTTCGATGTCCTCTCCACGTCTGTGGCCTTGGTTTGCTTCCGTCGGGGTCACCGGTATCGGCGAGTCCATGGGGGCTGTCGTTGGACGGACGTGGTGGCGCCCTCCGGATGGAGAGCTCACTCACGCCGGCTCCGCGACTAAGCAATTATTGTCGTCAGTAGGGGGCTTAGTAGGTGGTGTCCTGCGTATGTTAGATCAGAACAGGCGCCACTGAACACCACTGAAGTGACTCGGCAGCAGTGCAGTGTCTCCTCCGGTGGGTTGCCTCTTGACGACTTGACATTGACTGCTCCCTGTGGATTGCTAGTGCCGGGGCTCTATGGCTGTGGACAGGGTGTCGGAATGAGCGGCGTGGGTAAACTGCCTCTGAGGTGGCGCAGAGGTTGGGACAGCAAAAAAAAAAAAAAGAAGAAGAAGAAGAAAGAAGAAGACGAAAGGCGTGTACGTGTCCGCAATAGCTAAAGTACAACTTTCTGGCAATTTTTCAAGATTTTCTGTACCCAAATGTTGCTCATAACTAACGTATGGAATCTAACATTCGGAGAGTATTAACTGATCACGGGCTCAAAGGAAAGACCATTCATCTGCACCGAAACACTTCATGGGACTCTCTTGCAGAAAGACATTGATAGTTTGGTTTTCAAAGGTCACAAAACGGAAGGGGGCAGTGCACTCGTAGTTAAAACAGCTTCCACTTATAACCAGGAGTAACAAAGACTTACGTCAGGAATGGAAATGGTTTGGAAGAGGGCGTGGACGTTGAGGATGAAGAAGAACAAAAACGTGACTTCACATGTGAAAGAAACAACAACAACAACATACAACAAATTTACAAAGTGACTGAAGATATGGAAGACGGGTGGGTAAGGGGGACGTACAGATGATGACCAAAGAATGACATCAGATATGCTGGGAGAGTGGACAGGGGCCGGAAGCAAAGAATGATAACAAAACCACCACAGTGATGGAAATGAGACTCTATAGCGGAGAAAGGGTGAACATGGCCACATGTTCAACAAAGATTAAAGCTGCAGGCTGAGTGAAGGAGGAAGAACGACACACTTACCACTGTTTCAAGACGAAGTGACTGTGGGCGGAAACTGAAGCAAAATTTAGAAAGAAAGGGCGTTAGTTACCGCCAAGGACATAGACCCCTGGCGGTAACTACCCCCCTTTCTTTCTAAAAATGGAACTTATCAGAGTTTGTGCAGCTGGAGTAGGTCAAGGTATGGGATGAGTGGAGTGGATAAACGCAATGGGGAAAAAAGTTTACCACAGGTTGAGTGGTGAGGCAGGGAAGAGGGAGGGTAGAATGACACAAATGTCCCGCAGGTTAGGTAGAGTGAGGAGCGGAGAGTGGAGAGACGGGTAGCCAGGGGGGGGGGGGGGGGGGGGGGGGGAGGGGGGAGGGGGAGATAATCACAAGAATGACCAAAGGTGGGGAGGTGGGGAATGGAAGGTGGGAGGGAAGATCAACAAAACTGACCACAGGTGGGGAAAACGAGGGAAAGGACAATGACAACAACAAAAAAATGACCAAAAGCAGGGGGAGTGGCAAGCGGGGAGGAAGAGGGTGAGGAAGAATGATGACATTTTACCATAGGTGGAAATGGGGAAGGTACGGAAGGAGGGGAGTACGACATAACTTCCTACAGGTGGGAAATGGGGATGGGAAAAAGGGAGGGGAGAATCACAAAAACGTATCACAACAGGGGAAGCGTGGAGACGAAAAGAAGGAAGGAAGAATGACAAATATTTACCGCAAACAAGGAAGTGAAAAGTGGGGGGAAAAACGGAGGAAATATTTTCTTTTTAACAAGCACAGGAGGGGACGTGAGGAGAGGGATAGAGACTGGGAAGAATGGGAAAATCTTACCATATGTGGGGAAGGGAGGAAGGGAAAGAGGGAGGGAAGAAGGACAAACACTTGCCAAAGCTGGAAAGTGGGGAGGGACACGGAGAGAGAGGGGAGGAGAGAAAGACAAAAATATACCACAAGTTGTGAAGCGGGGAAAGACAAGGGGGAGGTGGGGTGGACAAAGACGAAACCTTACAACAGACAGTCAACTGACAGAGCTGCGGGTGAAACCTTACAACAGACAGTCAACTGACAGAGCTGCGGGTGAAACCTTACAACAGACAGTCAACTGACAGAGCTGCGGGTGAAACCTTACAACAGACAGTCAACTGACAAAGCTGCGGGTGAAACCTTACAACAGACAGTCAACTGACAGAGCTGCGGGTGAAACCTTACAACAGACAGTCAACTGACAGAGCTGCGGGTGAAACCTTACAACAGACAGTCAACTGACAAAGCTGCGGGTGAAACCTTACAACAGACAGTCAACTGACAGAGCTGCGGGTGAAACCTTACAACAGACAGTCAACTGACAGAGCTGCGGGTGGAAGGAGGAGCACTAACTTTGCACAGTTGTTGGAGAGGAGCGGGGGGAAGATAGAGGACAGTATTAAAAAATATTCTACAGATTTGGAGGTAGGACGGTGAAGAAAGGAGTGTGTGTGTGTGTGTGTGGGTGGGGGGGGGGGGGGGGGCGAGGGAAGTGACAATACTTGCCAAGGCTTTGGAGGTGGGGAGTGGAAATGGGGTATGTGTGGGAACACACACACACACACACCACACACACACACACACACACACCACACACACACACACACACACACTATAGGTACGGAAGTGGTGTGCAGATAGGAATGGGATGCTAAAAAAAAAATTGAAAATTTACAAAGGAATAGGCTGGGAGGGAAGAAAGACAAACATTTACAAACGAATGGGATAGAAAGGAAGAAAGACAAAACATTTTACAAAGGAATAGAACAGGAAGGAAGAAAGACAAAAAATGTACAAAGGAATAGGATGGGGGGGGGGGAAGAAAGACAAAAATTTACACAGGAACAGGACAGGAAAGAAGAAAGACAAAAATTTACACAGGAACAGGACAGGAAAGAAGAAAGACAAAAATTTACACAGGAACAGGACAGGAAGGAAGAAAGACAAAAATTTACACAGGAACAGGACAGGAAGGAAGAAAGACAAAAATTTACACAGGAACAGGACAGGAAGGAAGAAAGACAAAAATTTACACAAGAACAGGACAGGAAGGAAGAAAGACAAAAATTTACACAGGAACAGGACAGGAAGGAAGAAAGACAAAAATTTACACAGGAACAGGACAGGAAGGAAGAAAGACAAAAATTTACACAGGAACAGGACAGGAAGGAAGAAAGACAAAAATTACAAACGATAGGGATAGGAAGGAAGGAAGACAAAAATTTATAAGTGTGGGAATGCGTTAAGAAGGGGAAGCAATTGGAAGGATTTAGTAGTAGTATGTTTTACACCCAAGAAACCGAAGAAGAGTTTATTTCACACACTGTTTTCATGTCCTGCATCATTCTTAACACCCTTGATTAGGCATGATGATTTTATTGGTGTTTTCCAAAAAATTAGTCTTGGCGGACAGTTTCTTTCATGTACCAAATTAGTCTTGGCGGACAGTTTCTTTCATGTACTTTTTTTTTTTACTCTACCATAAGTCCATGTCTATAGTGCAGCTGCCAAAAGGCAACATGCATTCAAAGTGACGTATGGTGTCACACTCCACTCACGACATTTTGTCACCGACTCGAATGCACACACACCACACACACACACACTTACTACACAGGTCGTTAGGGTCGAGATCGGTACAGACTGCTCCTGACGTACAATGGTCATCTCCCAAGGTGCAGATTTCACCCACGTTCAGCTCTGTAAAAAATAAATTAAAAGAAAACATCTCTCTCATATATATATATATATATATATATAATATATATATATATATATATATATTCAATTATAAACAAAGCTTGCTCTTATGTCTTAGATTAAAGAAATAGGGGGAGATAAGCATTCATATCTGCAGTGGTAGACAATTCTGCCTAACAGTATGTGCGTGAGTGGGTGAATGGGGGGAAAATAAAATAAAATAAATGCTTAACAATTAAGTAGTGGGGGAAAACAAGTGCAGGTTAACAATTCTTCAGTCGTTATAGTAATGACTTGGCAAAGATTTGAACTTAATAAAAAAAAAATTGAAGATGAAGAAAATGGGGGAATATATTATAAATATGAGAAGCCCTTCACGAGCTGCCTGAGGGAACCATCGTAATCCCTCTTGAAGGCACATTTATTTGTATTGCCTGCTCCTAGGCCTTTCGTCCACTGGATCGGACTCATCAGGAAGACACGGCTGGTCGTGTCTGTTGGTGTCAAATAGAGACACACCACAGTCCATAATTCTGTGGTGTTCTCACCACCAAGGGTTCAGAAACGAATCCAACAGCACCCCCAAAGCAGCCGGCGAAGGGTAGTAAATGGAACAATACGAAAGTGTGGAGAGGAAAAAAGTTGCTGAAAAACTAAGAGCATTATTCAAACAGTATAAAATGTAGGGGACAATCTTTGAGCCTATGCTTGAGGATCCATTCAAGGATGCAAGGGAGATCAAAAGATATGGAACAGTCTGAGTGGTCAGCTCTGCTGTTCAATAACCCAAGCATTGTGAGTGGCTAAGAATTGTACATAACAACCTTTGCTTGGATCTCCTAAGAGATGCAATCTCCCACTGATTGACCAAACAATAGAATGCTGAACAATTAAGTAGTGGGACTAAATAAAATAAATGCTTCTCAAAATGAGCCTTCAGCAAGCTTATAGTCTCCAAGGGGAGACAATCTCCAATGGGAAGAACACTCATTAACATATAACTCCTGGTCAGATACCAATATTTCGAAACCTGATTGTTTCTCCTCAGTGACCGCGGAAAGTGATAATTTGATTCCTCTGCCTTTTCGGTTTTAAGAAGAATGCTATCCCAGAAAAAGGCTGGTGTGCAGTACCGTAGTATGTTTGTTGAGTTTTCAAAAAAACAACCAAAGGTACCACCTAAGAAGCAAAAGAAAATCACGAAAGAGCAAAACAAGCTACATTTTCTTGTGAAAAGTATAAAATATAAAAGATAACCTCTTAAGACACAGTGCTGAGGGCCAGTTCTTGGAATGAATCCGCAAGGGACTAAATTACAATAAACTAATAAATTCCAAGGATAAGTACCGAGCACCATTCCAGCAACTTACAGAGCAGCTTGGTGTTGCAATGACTGCAAGAAATATTCCATTATAAACAAAGCTTGCTCTTATGTCTTAGATTGAAAAAATAGGAGGAGATAAGCATTCATATCTGCAGTGGTAGACAATTCTGCCTAACTAACAGTATGCGCTTGAGTGGGTGAATGGGGAAAAATAAAATAAAATAAAAGCTTCTCAAAGTGAGCCTTCAGCAAGCTTATAGTCTCCAAGTGGGAGACAATCAGAATTATCTACCACTGCAGATATGAATGCTTATCTGAGACAGACAGACAAACAGACAGACAGAAATACATACAGACAACAGATAGGTAGACATGCAGACAGACAGAGACTGAACACTGAATTCCAAATCATTATTTAAACTATCATTCCAGTAAAAGAAATCATGTACAATGATATAAAAGACACAAGCACATTGTCACTTCAGTGCGCGCTCATAATACAAACGAAAACATCCATGCACGTTTATAGGCACCTACTATTCCCAGGGTTAAAATACTTAACAGACAATGTTTCAAATTCCACGGAAACATTCACTTCATGGACCAGACGCCAGCAAATGCTTAGACACAAATACAAGTGTGTAAGTGTGCACAAAACGAGAGAGAGAGAAACAAAGGGAGAGAGAGAGAGGGGGAGGGGGGGGGCAGACAGACAGACAGTCAATAAGATTGACAGTAAGACAAACAGACAGACAGAGACAGTCAGTAAGGCAGACAGTAAAACACAGAGAGAGAGAGAGAGAGAGAGAGAGAGAGAGAGAGAGAGAGAGAGAGAGAGAGAGAGAGAGAGTGAAAGAGAGAGTCTGAGAGAGAGAGAGAGACAGACAGACAATCAGACAGAGAGATATACAGATAGACCTAGGCTGATAAAATAATTGAAACAGGACACTAAGAAAGACAGGTTCTCTGCCATGTGTTACACACATATACATACAAGCAAGCACCTACATATAGTGCTTAGAAACACATACTTCATAAACAAAAATTCGTTACATAGATAGCAGTTAAATATTCCATCCGGGTCATGGGTGGGGGGCAAACAAATGGAAGTACATAATTACAGAGACAAATGAGTAGCAAATCTGTGACCAAGAGAGAGACAGAGACAGAGACAGAGAGAGAGAGAAACAGACAGAGAGACAGACAGACAGAGAGACAGACAGACAGACAGACAGACAGATGGACAGATGGACAGACAGAGGCAGAGAGATGGACGGAGAAACAGATGGTTAGGCAGACAGAGAATCACACAGACAGACAGTAGCTCTGTGCCAGTCCTTACTACACTTATCGTTGGGGTCGAGATCGGTACAGACAGCTCCTGGCGTACATTGGTCATCTGCAAGGCTGCAGATTTCATCCACTTGCAACTCTGTAAAATAATGGAATGATAAAGTGCATGAACTGCTTCTCTACAATTGTTTATCACCATCTTGATTATCATTATCACCAGCAGCAGCTGCAGCACCTCTCTCTCTCTCTCTCTCTCTCTCTCTCTCTCTCTCTCTCTCTCTCTCTCTCTCTCTCTCTCTCTGCCTGTCTGTCTGTCTGTCTGTCTCTCTCTCTCTGTCTCTCTCTCACTTTCTCTCCTACCTTATCTCTGAGTGCCACCTTTGT
>JAFLJL010017669.1:17500-22500 GCA_018398815.1 Conus ventricosus | reverse complement strand
TGTGCAGAATGGTCACACTTCTTGGCAGAGCCACGACCAGTGCAAGGACGCTGGGAGGAAGAGGCAGTGGGAGTCGCAGAGTCAGAGTCTGCTAGGGGTTCCTCAGCTGCAGCCAGCCGTGGCACTTGTCCGCTTGGGCCGGGCTTGTCTGGGTCAGAAGTTGAGGAGCGTGGCCGTCTCCGCTTCACCCCCACTACTTTCGAGGACATCTCATGGATGAATGGGCTTATAAACCCAAACTCCTGGTCCAGCAAAAGTAGTTTAGGGGTGAGAGAGGAGCCAGACCCACTCTTGCTCTTCTGCTTCTTTGCCCGTGCCAGCATGGCCCGCACAGACTTGTACCACTTGGTGAGTACAGCTGGAGTCACCCAAGCATCTCTGCTAGAGCAGCCACTCCCTCTTCCTCCGGGCGTAGTCCTTGTAATCCTGGTGAGACTGGTCATAGATATGAGGCCTCTCCATCAAGAAGTCTATCGCTATCTGCCTCTGTTCAGGCGTGAAAACCACCTTAGGCACCCTACCCTTGCCTTTGCCCTTGCCCTTGCACTCTGCAGGAGGGTTGAGGGCCAGCATCTCCTCCTCATCCGCTAATGTATCCTCATCCGCACCTATATCTACCTCCTCAGAAGACATGGCTACTAGAACTAGAACTAGACTCAAAAGTGATGGTCAGTGAAAAAAACCTATCTATCACACAAGCAGCAATAGCAAAGTATGAAAATTTTCTCCAAAACTTGGCCCTTTGATACTGTTCCGACGACAACTCACCGAGGTTGCATGCATGTTGCCGACACGCACAACAAAAAGTTGTCATGCAAGCAACAAAATTCGTGCTTGCATGCGTGTGGAAAAAAAGCGAGAAAAGCGTGGCGGCACGTGCCGCTTTTTGTCGCACGCATGCACTTCGCTCCGCCCCTTTTTGTTGCCTACCGGATATACTTGTGTTGCCAAGCTGTTCACACAAAAGCAACTTGAAGTTGTCATGCAAAAGTTGCCAACCCCACCAAAGTTATATCTCCCGACGTTCAACTTTTGGCTGTGACAACTTCATAGGCAACTTTTATTGGGAAAATCCAATGGGGTCTAATTGGTTTATAATGAGTTGCTGTAGTGACAACTTTTGAAGCAACAATGTAGCAACACATAGGCAACTTGGAGTTGCCACCCATGTTGCCTCATTGTTGCACTCGTGTGAACCAGGCAGGTCATGTTTCCCCTTTGTTTTCTTTGTTTCTTTGTTTGCTTTGTTGCTGTATTGTGTGGAAAACCTTACTGTTTCATTTCAGATATTCTTTCTGTGGCATATCTCGTTCATTCAGTCAACTCAAAATGTCTTGTTCAATGAAAGTGCCGAATATTTTGACCAGACCAGTGAGCACATATTGCCCATTCAAATGTGTATCATTTGTATGACAAGATACCTGATGTTTGCCTGTTACTGAATGAACCCCCATATATTCATTGGCTTGGACTTACTGAAACCTGTCTCAATTCCCAAATTATATATGAAATGCTTGCAGTTCCAAATCATAACATCATTCGTCGTGATGCAACACAACGCGGTGAGACTGGCATTGCTGTATGTATCTACAGTAGCATATTTCAATTTGTTAAAAGAACTGATCTAGACACAACAGGAGTAGAATGTATCTGGATTGAGATTAAATATTCGAAGTCTTCTTTCTTATTCATCGGCTATTTATACAGAAATCCTGTTTCATCATATAGCTGGTTTGGTGACTTTGCACATATGATGGATAAAATCAGCGAACCGTATTGCAACACTTGACTTTAATTATGATCTGTTCAAACCCCAAGCAGCTTAGAAATCAACTGCTACATTGTTCGGCCTGCGTCAACTTGTCTACACTGCAATCAGAGTAACCCCCTCTCCGTCTACATTACTTGACCACATCTACACTAACAAGAAGTCTCTAGTCACTAATATTGAATGTCCTTCGCTCGAAAAGTATAAGTGATCACTCTCCTATGTCATGCACATGGTTATACAAACCACCAAAATCTCAAGCCAAAGACCACAACGCCATTTACGATAGAACTTACAAGCACTTCAGTAAAAAAAAAATAGTGTTTTGCCACGAGTTAAGTTTGGCACATCTCGGCAATGTTTTTAATTTAACAGACCCTACTGAAGCATTAGATGCCTTCTATGAGGCATTTCTAGCTGTGGTAGTGAAACACGCACTATTACGGCAGAAGAGAGTCAAATCGTCGATTCTACCTGGTTGGCTCACAGCAGAAATAACCGAGGCCATGAAAGTCCGTGATCAACTCAAACATGAAAGTAAGCAGCCATTCAAGAAAAATATCGACTTATTATTGGAAGAAATTAAAGTACAAAAACATGCTGAAAAGGAAATCAAGCAAACGGAATACAAAAGCAAGGAAACAGGGTTACTGATCTTGTCAGAAAGTGTAAGAAACAATACTTCGCCTGTATGTTAACGTTTAATAAAGATACAGCTTGACTATGCCACGCGATAAATGAAATAACACATATACCACATAGCAGACCACCTAGCCCCTATCAGTGGTCGCCAAACTCTTTCAATGATCACTTCTTAAATATATCCAAGTCCATTGCAATCTTTCAATGATCACTTCTTAAATATATCCAAGTCCATTGCAATCTTTCAATGATCAATTTCTTAAATAAAATCCGAGTCCATTGCAAAATCGGATAAAGCACATGCCGCGGGAAACTGCATTGCTCCTCTCTAAACGTTCTGCAACAGTCGACTCAAAATGGATCATTTACTTAAAATACCTCCGCTTGCTGTCCATGAAGTTGGCGCTCTCATTACCGGCCTCAAGAATAGAAAATCAATGGGACCCGACAAAATAAATACTTCCCTCTTAAAACTTACACCCCCCTATGTACTTGAACCAATACCGGTTGTATACAACATGTGTATAAAACAAGGCAAAGTCCCGCCTGCTCTTAAATCAGCAAAACGTATTCCAGTGCCCAAGTCAAGAGACTTCTCAGACTTGAACAATTTTAGACTGGTTTCTCTCATCTCTGTGGTATCAAAACCCCTTGCAAAGATGTCCACAAACATCTCATGCAATATCTTGAGATCAATAAACTTCTCCACTCCTTTGAATTGGGTTTCCACCATCAGCATTCTTGTCAAACCGCCTTAGACCGTCTCTGTGATACATGATTATCCGCAATGTTTCAAAGCAATACAACAGGTGTTGTCTTTCTTGATTTAAAGAAGGCTTTTGATCTTGTTGAACCCAAAATAGCACTTAAAAAAATTAACTTGATATTCCGAGACCAGAACACAATATCATTCTTTGAATCCTATCTGACCAACAGAACACGGTTTGTCTTTAGCAACAGCAATTTCACATCTACAAAGATTACAAAATTTGGAGTGCCCAAAGGTTCTGTTCCAAGGCCGCTTCTATTCTGTCTGTTTATAAATGATCTCCCATTATCACTTTCACATCCGAGTGTCTTGTGTGACCTTTTTGCTAATGACACTTCCCTTCATTCCAGTGCGTGGACTTACCGACAGTTGAAAACGCTCTACAGCAAGGTTTAAATGACGCCATAAAACAAGTGCATAAACACCCAGTCATGGGAGTGATGGTGGACGAGGAACTGAAGTGGCAGTCCCACATTGAATCTGTCGTTAATAAGCTGGCTCGCAGTTCCATCATGCTCAGACAACTGAAGCCTTACACAGATATGTACAACTAAAGCCTTACATAGATACAAACACCCGAAAAATGTTCTTCCAGGCTCACTGTTTTTCTCACATCAACTATGCATCTGTAGTCTGGGTCTGTGCAGCAAACATTCACCATAGAAAACGATATTTAATGTAAAAAAATAGCTCCAAAGATAATTCTGCCAGAATCTTCCTTAACACCTCCGAAAAGAAGGCTAAATTAAAATTACTGCCGCTGCAAATACACCTAGACTTCAACAAAGCTGTACTTATGTATAAAGTTCACAATTATCTGGCCCCACAATACCTCAGAGATTTACGTAATAAGGCCTCATGTCGATATGGGTCTGACAATCATATTCTACAGCGTACTCACATCAACATGTTCTAAACTAGTTTTGCATTTTCAGGTTCAGCCATTTGGAACTCTCTTCCCCAAAACCTAAAATTGTCCCGTTCACTACACACCTTCACAAAGAAAATTCGAAAACATTTCACAGACACTTTGACGTAGACTACACTGTCTCACAGAAGTGGTTTGTAGCAGTTACGCTGGTACCATACTAGTTATGTCGACACATGATACCACTAAGCAAACATTGGCATATTGTACTATTTATCTAACCACCCCTTTAACCTTCCATTCCCAACCGCTGTCCTACACTACACATCCACCCCCATCCTCCTCTGTCTCACGTCCATACCCCCACTCGCATTTTGTTGTTATTGTTGTCTACATCTTATGTTTGCGTGTGTATGTGAATGCTTTTATCAACCCTTTGCATACAAATCTCTGTGTGTCTGAATAATGTACTTTATAGTCCTATGTGCCTGTTTTTGTTCCAGTAGTTGTTGTTGGTTTTTTTTTTTCTCCTGTTTTATTTTTTCTCCTGTTTTATTTTCTTTTCTTTTCTTTTCTTCTATTTCTTTCCATTTTATTGTTTTTTTTAATCTGATCGCATAATTCAGCTTAGCAAGGACAGATTGGAAGAATAGGCTCTGCCTAAAATCTCAATCCGTGATCGTATAAACGCTTTCTGAGTTCTGAGCTCTCTCTCTCTCCTCTCTCTCTCTCTCTCTCTCTCTCTCTCTCTCTCTCTCTCTCTCTCTCTCTCCTCTCTCTCTCTCTGTGGACATAGTTGCTTTACATAGCAGTGACTAACAATGAACCGCCTTCAGCACATCTATGGTAGTTTAACTTCTATCTTTGCCAAAAATATAATTTGATTTCTTTTTTTGCCCAACGTGCTTAGACAAGCAGTTGCTTTTTTTTTTTTAAAAAGCAATACAATTGCA
>JAFLJL010017669.1:10000-12500 GCA_018398815.1 Conus ventricosus | reverse complement strand
ATATTACAAAATTAAATGTAAACCAATAGTCTACCTTTCCCAAAGAGAATATATAACAACGTTTATGTAAAGAAAGGTAAACAAAACTTTGGGTAAACATTCATGCGCCCCAATTTTGTGATCATACACGTACTAAATATATATAAACATAAATTAAGGGGGGAGCGAGAGAGAAGAGAAAACAGACAGACAGACAGATAGAAAAGACGGGGCAAAACAAGGACAGACAAAGAGACATAGAGATAAAAATGTGTGTAAGAGAGAGAGAAAAAGAGAAGTGAGAGGCAGAGACGACAAAGAGCCCTAAACTTTTTTCATTCATTTTTATGTCTCACCATCAGTTAGTGAAACAAAAAAATTTGAAACAGTAAAAATTTAAAAAAGTCAAAAAAGGGAAATTCATTTCATGTTCACAAAAATATTTACACGAAATAGGATTTGGGGGGTGTAATAAAAGCATACTACAACACATTTTTTAAACCCAACACAGATAATGTTTTTTTAATTTTTCCCACCCGACTCATAAATGCAAATTTCCCCTTAAGAAAAAACATAAACCCAAGTTTTAAAGTGTTTTTTGTACAACAATTTAAAGGGGGTGGGTAAGAGAGAGAGAGAAAGGAAGGGGAGAGAGAGGGGGGGGGAAAAAAGGACCGACAACACACACAGACAGCGACAAAAATGGGGCCCTAACAACAAACAGAAAACATGACAAAAAAAAGACACAGTCCAAAAAAAACCAGTGTCAGATTGCCCTTACTGCACAGGGCCATGGGGCGAGAAACGGTTTCACACAAACACCTGACTACCTTTGTCATCTCCTTTGCATCGTTTTTACCCACAACCAATTCTGGAGAAAAAAAAGAATTTTATCTTTAACTCCTCTCTCCCCTCTCTCTTTTTCCCCTCCTCTCTCCACTCTCTCCCCCCCTCCCCTCTCTCTCACTCCCTCTCTCCCCTCTCTCTCTCTCCCCTCCCCTCTCTCTCCCCTCCTCTCCCTGTTTTGGTACACAACTTTCTCCATGTTAGGAAATTTTGAAATTAAAAGGGAGGGAAAAAAAAACGGGAAACCGTAAAAAACAAACACGAACGGTTTAAATCTTGCTCCCCGATGAAAGAAAGGGACTGCCGTAAAAACCCCAAAAGAATCCCGCTTACAAAAATTAATTTTCCTAGCAAAAATGGCAACAAAAGAGCACACAGCTTGTTTTTTCCCCTCTTTTTAACCCAAAGCTTTCCTTTAACTCTTCAAACCCCCTTGTACTAATTAAAACAATTTTTTTTTTTATGACGTTTTTTTAAACCAAAATATTTCCCCTTTATGTACCCAATTTAAAAAAAAGAATTTTAAAAAAACGGGAAAATTTTTCAAATGAATTGAACGGAACCTGACACACCTTCAAGCCCGCGATTGCCCGCATTAAAACATATTGTTCATCTAACAAATTTCTGAAGAGAGAGAGAGAGAAGAGAGAGGAGAGAGAGAGAGAGAGAGAGAGAGAGGAAAGAGGAGGGGAGGGAGGGAAAGGGAGGGGGGAAGGGGGGGAAAGAGAGGGGGAGCACTAAATGCTGAGCGTTATTTTATAAAGGACTTGTTTAAATTTTTAGTTAAGGGAAAAAAGGGCAAGGGGGGTGGGGGGGGGGGGGTCGAGTTAAAGCGGGGCGGGGGGGGGGGGGGGGGGGGGGGGGGGGGAGGGGGGGGGGGGCTCTTTTCTGGGCCCTTACTTTCACAGGGTTCCCGGGTCGAGTCGGGGACAGACAGGGCCCCCCTACATTGGGCATCTGCAACGCTGCAGAATTTTATCCACTTTTCAACCTGAAAAAAAATGGAACGATGAAGTGCAGAAACGGGTTCTCTTTCAATTTGTTTATCACCATCATCATTTGTGTGTGTGTTCGTGGGGTTTTGTGTGTGTGTGTGTGTGTTTGTGTGGGGTGTGTCTCTCTCTCCTCCTCTCCTCCCTCTCTCTTCTACTCCCTCTCTCCTCTCTCTCCTCCCTTTCTCCTCCCCTCTCCTCCTCTCTCTCCCCTCTCTCTCCTCTCCTCTCTCCCCTCCCTCTCTCTCCACTCTTTTCTCTCCTCCTTCCCCGCTGCATGCCTCCCTGTGTGTCTTTGTCTCACTCCCCTTTTTTTTTTCTCTCTCTCTCTGCGGTCTGTCATGTATAACTCTCTCTCTCTCCCCTCTGTGTGTGTGTGTGGGGTGTGGGTGTTTGTTGTGGGGTGGTTGGGGTGTGGTGTGTTCTGTCTGTCTGTCTGCGTCGTGTCTTTGTATCTCTCCCCTTTTCCTCTCTCTCCTCTCTCTCATCTCCTCTCTCTCTTTTTCCCCTCCCCCTTCCCCTAAAATCTCTCCTCTCTCCGCCTCCTCTCCTTCTTCCCTTCCCTTTTCGCTGAGTGACACTTCTTCATACAGATACCAAAATGAATCAAAGCAAGGGCTTTAACTCTTCTCCCCCCCGTACAGTATTAATTTTTTGGCCCCTTTTGAATCTTGTTTAAACAG
>JAFLJL010017669.1:0-5000 GCA_018398815.1 Conus ventricosus | reverse complement strand
GCTCCGAACGAAGGCATAGTGTGTGCCAGTGAGGGTTCCGTATCTAGCTTTAAAGAGGTGTTCGCAAGCATAGCTCGCCTACAGTCCAGTTTCGACAGCAAGATGGCCAAACAAGAAGCTAACACGGACATGAAGTTAACCAAACTGAACGCCAACATCAACACTAAACTGGACAGTGTAGAGGAGGAGGAAAGTGCTGTCTGTACTGCCATGAGGGAGGAGATCAAAGAGATACGTGAAGAGGTGTGGAAGCTGAAGACCCAGGATGACAGCCTGAAATTCCAAAATGATGATTTAGGGAAAGAGATCCAGGACTTGAAATCGCGTCTTCAAGATGTGGACGTGAGCTGGATAACCTGGAGTGTCGGTCCAGAAGGAACACCTGTTGTTCTGCGGACTGCCGCGACCCACCGCTGAGACAAACCAGGACTGTGAGACAACCATGCAGAAGTTCTTGAAAGACAAGATGAAGCTGCCAGAGTCTGTCTCCTTTGACAGAGTGCACAGACTGAATAACAGACCTGATTCACCAGTCATCGCCAGGTGCACCTTCTACAAGGACAGACCACCACCCTGAAGACAAAGGGAAAGCTTCGTAGTACTAATGTATTCATTGGGGGAGGACTTTTCCCAGAGAGTGAGGACAACTAGAAAGGCCCTCACACCCCATCTGAAAGAGATTTATTTCCTCTTAATTGAAGGGAAGAAGTTTATGCCAAATGACAGTGGCACCAGAATCAACGAGGTGAGAGAAAGGGTTAAGAAATAGAGGTGTGGCCGGTCTTCTGGCAAAGAAAGGTTTCCGGGGGGGGGGGAGATTTATGTAGGGAGAAAAACCCTTGTGAAGCACCTATTAGAAGGCTTTCCGTAATGATATGTTGTAGACACTGCGATTGTTGCATGAACCTTGTGCAATTTTTTTTTCCAGTGAACTCGGCAGCGTTGTTGTCATTCTGAATGAGGAGAGAGAGGGCAGTAGAAGAAGACACACAGACAGACAGTGGTTGAGAGAGGAGAGACAGAGAAAGAGAGTGAAAGATATAGACAGACACATACAAAGAGACAGAGAGAGACTGAACTGTTTATTCATATTGATGTATCACAATCAGTAAATGAAACGGTAAAATTAAAGAAGTCGACATTGAACATTCATTCATTTGCACAACGTATATACACCGTAAATAAAACAGACATGCTGCATAAACATACTTCAAACATTAAATACTTAACACATGTTTTACATTCCACCTGAGTCAGATATATGCAAATGCCTTTAGATACAGAGACCTAACGCATCAATGCCTGTGTGAGCAAGCACGTTAAAAGAGAAGTGGGGGGGGGGGGGGACAGAGAGCGAGTGAAAGGGAGAGACAAAGAGAGAGGAAAAGAGAAGCAGACGGACAGAGACTGGCCAAAAGACGGGACAGACAGACACTTAGACACATAGAGACACAGTCAAAAGCTCGGTGTCAGTTGCCCTTACTGCACAGGTCCATGGGGTTGAGATCGGTACAGACAGCCCCTGACGTACATTTGTCATCTGCTAGCATGCAGATTCCATCACCCTTTCCAATTCTGTGGGAAAACAACAAACAAAATCAATGATTTGTCACCGTTCTTTTATGTTCATGACTCTCTCTCTCTCTCTCTCTCTCTCTCTCTCTCTCTCTCTCTCTCTCTCCATATGTGTGCACAACTGCTCAACATTAAAGAAAACCCGAAATGAGGCAGGGAAAGGTAAACCGTAAATAACAAACACGAACGGTAACTCTTGCTACCATGATGAGAGAAATGGACTCCTATTACTTCCTTACAACATCAATCGCCTAGCAGAAATGACAACACAGAGCACCAACTTTGTTTCTTGCTCTTTAAAAACTTTGCATCGCCCTCAACTCTTCAACCCCTGTACGTAATAAATCATTTGTTCTATGACTGTTTTTTTACAAATTATTTTAAATTAATTTCTTGATCTTCATTAACAAAAAGAATTCTTTTAAAAAGCAGCTGCTTTTACAAATTCCTTTTGAACAAAAACCCCACACACATTCAAGCACACCATTTTCATGCACGTACACATATTGGTCATCTAACAAATGCTGGGGGGGGGAGAGAAGAGGAGAGAGAGAGAGAGGAGAGAGAGAGAGAAAAAAGGAGAGAGATGAGAGAGAGAGAGAGAGGAGAGAGGAGAAAACCCGAATACTGAGTCGTTTCATATATTGACCTGTTACTCTCGGTTAAGGAAAAAACCCCTGTTCATGCATGTATACGCATGTCTATTATAGATAATGCATGAAAAAAGACATGCAAGCTTTGGGTTGCCCCACTTCCATACACTAAACACATAATTAAGATAATGTTTAAACAATCCATCTCAGTCACAAAAAGCAAACAGTTGCAAGTGCACAGACAATGAAGGTGTGAAAACCCCAAAGCCAGAGAGGAGGGGAGAGGGGGGACAAGAGGGGGGGGGGGGGTCTTTTATTTTAGTGCCTTACTACAGAGGTCGTCGGGGGCGAGATCGGGACAGACAGCTCCTGACGTTTCATTGGTCAGATCCAAGGCTGCAGATTTCATCCACTTCCAACTCTGTAAAATAATGGAACGATGAAGTGCGAAACTGCTTCTGCAATTCTCTACATCATCATCATCATCATCACTCTTCTCACTCTCATCTCTCTCTCTCTCTCTCTCTCTCTCTCTCTCCTCTCTCCTCCTCTCTCTCTGTTGTGTGCTTTAAGTTCTCTCTCTCTTCTCTTCTCTTCTCTCTCTCTGCTCTCTCTCTCTCTCTCTCTCTCTCTCTCTCTCCTCTCTCTCTCTTCTCTTTTCTCTCTCTCCCTGTCTCCATCTGTCTGTCCTGCCATTCTCTCTCTCTCTCTCTCTCTCCTCTCTCTGTCCTCTCCTTCCTTCTTCTCTTGGCGCACCTTCTTTATACACAGATCAGACGAATAAAAGCTAAGGCTTGAACTCTTATACCACCGTGCAGTATTAATCTTTGGTACTTTGAATCTTGATATCAATGACAGGTCACTTTGCACTTCCTGATCAAATTTTAGACCGATATTCTATCATTCATTGATAACACAAATAACTGTCTATAAAGGTAAGTGCACAAAAAGGTCTTACACATTTATCCGTACATTTGTGTGAACATACACGTACATGACAATATACAAACATGAGAAAGGAGGGAGCTAGAGAGTGACAGACAAACAACGTACAAGGGATACAGACAACAGACAGAAGAAGAGAGATAGATGAGGAGAGAGAGCGGAGAGAGAGAGAGAGAGAGAGAGACAGATAGGCAGACAGAAGCAGACAGACAGAGAGGCAAACATGAGAGAGACAGAGTAAAACTGTAACTGTTTATTGATATTGATGTGTCACCATCAGGGAGAGGTCCATTCAAGCCTGCCAGGCGAATTCTGAACACAACTCACAAGAGACCTGTTGGTCTCATGATGTTATAGTGTATATGCCTTAATCTTATGTGTTCCTTTCTTCTCTTCATTCTAAACATTCGGCTTTTATATTGTAATGGCTCATGGAACCTCACCAAGGACAGGCGTCACTTTTTCTTTAATGACTTAAGTTATTATTATTATCATTATTAATGAAACAGTAAAAGTTAAAAAGTCAGACATTTAACATTCTTTCATGTGCACAACAAATACACACCGTAAAAAGGACAGGTGTATTACATAAACATATTTCAACACATGAATTACTTAACACAGATAATGTTCTAATATTTCACCAGAGTCAGAGATATGCAAAACAACGTAATGTATGAGTTCTTATGCGTGCAAGCAAGTTAGAAGGGGGGGGGGGGGGGTGAAGGAGAGAGAGAGAGAGAGAGAGAGAGAGAGAGAGAGAGAGAGAGAAAGAGAGAGAGAGAGAAAGAGAAAGGCATACAGACAACCAGAGACAGACTGGCCAGCAGAAGACAGACAGACAGACACTTAGACACATAGAGACACAATCAAAAGCTTGGTGACAGCTTCCCTTACTGCACAGGTCCATGGGGTCGAGATCGGTACAGATAGCACCAGAGGTACATTTGTCATCTCCTAGCTCGCAGATTATACCCACTTCCAATTCTGCGAAAAAAAAGAAGAAAAAGAATTAAAAAAAACATATTGCTTTGTTTCTCTCTTCTCTGACTCTCTCTCTCTCTCTCTCTCTCTCTCTCTCTCTCTCTCTCTCTCTCTCTCTCTCCTCGTTATGATGTGTCACAACTGCTCTATATAAGGGAATCTTTAAAAACGCAGGTAACCCTAAAACCGTAAATAACAAACACGAACGGTAACTCTTGCTCCATCATGAAAGAAATGTACTCCCATAACTCCAATTGTTCTATGATTGTTGTTTACCAAATTATTTCTTGATGTTCGTATCGAAGAAAAAAAACAGCTGCTTTTACAAATTGCTATTAACAAAACAGCACACACATTCAAGCACACGATGGTACGCACGTACACACATTGTTCATAAGACAAATACTGAAGAAACAGAGAGAGCGAGGGGGAGAGAGAGACTGAGAGAGAGAGAGAGAGCCAGAGACAGACAGAAGAGAGAGAGAGACAGAGAGACAGAGAGAGGAGAACACTGAATACTGAGTCTTTATTTCATAATTATTGATTTGTTACCTTCGGTTAAGGGGAAAAAGAGCTGTTTATTCATGTATACGCACAGACTATTATACATGAAAAAACAGATGTGAATACTTGGGGTTGCACACGCGTATGCACGAAGCACATATTGAAGATAATGTTTAAACAATCTATCAGAGTCACAAATATGCACACAATTGGAAGTGCACAGAGAGAGAGAGAGAGAGAAGAGAGAGAGAGAGGAAAAGAGAGAGAGAGAGAGAGAGAGAGAGAGAGAGAGAGAGAGAATGAGAGATCTTTATTTGTTGCCCTTACTACACAGGTTGTTGGAGCCGAGATCGGTACAGACAGCTCCTGACGTACATTGGTCAGATGCAAGGCTGCACA
>JAFLJL010017668.1:130762-164015 GCA_018398815.1 Conus ventricosus | reverse complement strand
CCCACACACACACACACACACACACACACACACCACACACACACACACACACACACAACACACACACACATCATACCCACACTCACTCATTCACCCAAACATGTGTCATCCTTAAACTTTACCTAACCGACTCACCCCAAATTTTCCATTTCACACAGGTTCAGTGATTGGTTGTGTTGTCTAAGGGTGATGCGAACTCTTGTCCATACATGATGGCATAACACGTCACTTCCTCTTCGTGGAGGTGTATTGTAGGTAGTTACTGTTGTACATGTCTCGTTGTCCACGGTGATGGTGGAGTTGTACAGTCGATGTTTGACTAAACAGACAGAAACAGACCAAACAACATACATCGTCTTCTCCTTTGCGCGCAGTGCACTATGGTGTTCATCCCCCACCCCTCCCATCATACCTCTCCCCTCCCTCCGACGCACGATTCATGCTGACGCATACCACGCAGACAGAACTATGTGCCCGAGTCAAACCAGCTGAACTCACATGATTTACGTGCCCACAGATCGATTCTGTGCAGTGGGTAGGTCCTGCCAGGTTCACCTCGTACCAGGGGTGGTCTTTGTAGTGGTCTTCATCTTCCTGGTGTGATACAGTTGCCAGGGAAATATCCCGTTGTATTGCCATTAGCAGCGCATCGGTTCCTGTCTGGGTGCCTCCGGTTGTGCTATTGTATGTACTGCTCTGACTGTAAGACTTTCCCCGCGCCACGTTGACTGTAACATACACAGACACACACATTGAAAATGTCTGACAGATAAAGAGAGGAGGGGCCGCTGAAGGGGACAGGAAAAAAGCCGAACGAAAAATGAAAAAAAAAAATATGCGGCCGCGCGCGCCGCGCGGGTGGTGTGGTGTGTGTGTGTGTGGTGTGTGTGTGTGTGTGTGTGTGGGTGTGTGTGTGTGTGTGTGTGTGTGTGTGTGTGTGTGTGTGTGTGTGTGCGCGCGCGCGTGCATGCGTGCGTGCGTGTGTGTGTATGTGTGTGTGTTATTATTGTCATTTTTATTGTCATTTATTTCATTATTATTTTATTATTATTTTATTATTATTATTATTATTATTATTATTATTATTATTTATTATTATTATTATTATTATTATTATTAATGCTATCCCTTTTTTGGTAGCTCTGTTTTGGCAATATGGACTGCTCTGACTGTAGACTTTCCCCCCGCCACGTTGACTGTAACATACACAGACACACACATTGAAAATGTCTGACAGATAAAAGAGAGGAGGGGCTGCTGAACGGGCAGGTAAAAAGCCCGACAAGAAAATGAAAAAAATAAGCGTGCGCACGCGCGTGTGTGTATTTTTTTTTTTGTGTGTGTGTGTGTGTGTGTGGTGTGTGTGTGTGTGTGTGTGTGTGTGTGTGGTGTGTGTGTTGTGTGTGTGTGTGATTATCATTATTACTATCATTGGTGGTGTAGTTGTAGTAGTAGTTAGTAGTAGTAGTAGTGTAGTAGTAGTAGTAGTAGTAGTAGTAGTAGTAGTAGTAGTGTCTTTCTTGATATAGTTATTATAGCTACAACAGCAATGATTGTTGTAGCACCAGCAGCAGTAGCAGTAGTACATGGGTAGTAGTACTGGTAGCAGCCAGCAGCAGCAGCAGAAATAAAACAGTAGCAACAGTAGCAGTAGTACATGAGTAGTAGTATTGGTAGCAGCAGCAGTACCAGTAGTACATGAGTAGTAGTATTGGTAGCAGCAGCAGCAGTAGTACAGAGTAGTAGTATTTGGTAGCAGCAGTAGCCGTAGTACATGAGTAGTAGTATTGGTAGCAGCAGCAGCAGTAACAGTAGTACATGAGTAGTAGTATTGGTAGCAGCAGCAGCAGTAGCAGTAGTACATGAGTAGTAGCATTGGTAGCAGCGGCAGCAGCAGCAGTAGTGCATGAGCAGTAGTATTGGTAGCAGCAGTAGAATAAAACAGTAGCAGTAATAGAGCAGAGTTTCGGCAGCACCTAATGCTGAGAAAATGCCAGTGTCACAAAACACACACACACACACACACACACACACACACACACACACACACAACACACACACACACAACACACACACACACACTGTGATGGATCGTTTCTCGTCCAGTCACAAATTTTCATGCAACCGTGTTTACCGGAAGGTAGTGTCCGGAAGCCGGTTGGAAAATTCAGCTGCTGCTGCTCACTGTGCACTGTTAAAGCGGGCAGTGAACGGTTTAGGCAGTCTCTGCAGTGATTCGGGCACGCGACACACAGAAGGCGAAGAGGGACTCAGCTGCTTTTTGGTGGCAGTCAGGTATTAATCACCACTATGTTTATTTATTAGCAAACCAAACCGTGTTCGTTTAGGAGCGAACTTTAGTTCCTCAGGCACTTGTGAAGGTTTTGTTTAAAAAAACTGTATTTGTTTGTCTGTTGTCCTATGACTTGATAGGGTAACAAAACGAAATGCTGTCGGAAAACATAAATAGATGAAGTGAGTGTTAAAGAAAGTGGTCTTCAGAAAGAAAAAAAAAGATTTTGTTTATTCTGTGACGACTTAACTAGTTATGAATTCATGTTGAAAAATGTTAATTATTTCAATGTGGATCAAGTAGACTTTGCGAGGAAAGGGAGAGTTTTGATGCTAGGACGATAAGCTCCCAGAGTGAGCGACATAGACTTTTTCCTGGCTTTATTTTTGATGTGGATGAGTGTTTAACTCACTCTTGATTACATACTGAATAATTATGTGTTGGTAAACAAGAGTGCTGTGGAAATCTTTGCCTTACATATATTGAAGTAGATGAATCGTTTTGAAAAGAAACCTTTTAAAAATCTGGCGATTATTGAAATGAAATGAACATTGTGTTAAGAAAAGAAATGAACATTTTGTGAATTGACGAAAGATGTTTATAGTTTGATGAAAAGTAATCATTAATTGTGTGGAATGAAGTAATCATTGTGTGTAATGAATTGTATTCATGGTTTATTGAAGAGGGTCTAGGTGGAAATCTTTTCCCAATTTGGAAAACTAAATTCTGAAAGGTTTATATGGAAATCCTTTCCTGTGTAGTGTTATGATTCCGGAAAGGGAATGTTGTAGTGTTATGATTCCGGAAAGGGAATGTTGTAGTGTTATGATTCGGAAAGGAAGTTGTAGTGTTATGATTCCGGAAAGGGAATGTTGTAGTGTTATGATTGCAGAAAGGGAATGTTGTAGTGTTATGAGTCCGGAAAGGGAATGTTGTAGTGTTATGATTCCGGAAAGGGAATGTTGTAGTGTTATGATTCCGGAAAGGGAATGGTGTGTGTTATGATTCCGGAAAGGGATTGTTGTAGTGTTTATGATTCCGGAAAGGGAATGTTGTAGTGTTATGATTCCGGAAAGGGAATGTTGTAGTGTTATGATTCGGAAAGGGATGCTGTAGTGTTATGATTCGGAAAGGGAATGTTGTAGTGTTATGATTCCGGAAAGGGAATGTTGTAGTGTTATGATTTCGGAAAAGGAGAGAACGTGGAAATGTGTGTTCTGGCTCAACCGCCCCTCATAAAATTTCGGGGCGCTCGTTCCAGAACACACATTTCCACTTCTCTTATAAGTAAGCCCTTCAACAATGACTAAAACGGCTAATAGGATGCTCAGGCTCTCCACTTTCTGTGTGTGCCTGTTAGGGTACACACTTACAAGCTTCAAGCCGTATAATCCATTACACGTTCTCTTTCAATAACCCAACAAATAATGGCAGCACGTTACAAAGCCATCTACAAACATTATATATTTTGTCGGGTTATCCGTTTTCAACACTAGTTTACAAAAACTTCTCTGTCTTCAGTTTTTGCTTAATCCTGTGTTTTTCTTGATCATTTTCAATAACATCATTTTCACGCATGCATTCATCAAATGCGTCTCTGTCTTTCATATGAAAAAAACTACAGTCTTTAACTGTTCTCTAAAGTCTTTTTAAAACCGAGTTATATTTTGACATAAAACCCACACACTTATTCCAGCATGTCTTCACTGAAAGCCAGTTTCGACAAAGTTTTTCTTTTTTTTAACTATGTCTCTTTCTGCCGAACAGTCATCTATAATAATAGTGCCTGCCTTCTTTCAAACAGTCTATTAAATGTTCTAAACACTCACTCAGTTTATTACTAGGGTAAACTAAATATATGCTATCAAGTCGTTCTAAGTTCTTAATCAAGTATCCTCTAAGTTTCTACTTCAGTCACCCCAAGTTCTTAATTCAAAATTCTAATCAAGTTCTTAATCAAGTCACCTCATGTTCTTAATCAAGTGACCTTTAAGTTCCTACTCAAGTGACCTTTAAGTTCTTAATCAAGTGACCTTTAAGTTCCTACTCAAGTCACCTTTACGTTCTTTATCAAGTAACCTCTAAGTTCCTACTTAAGTCACCATAACTTCTTAACTTAAGTCACCCTAAGTTCTTAACTTAAGTCACCCTAGGATCAAACTAAGTCATCCTATAAGTACAACCAAGTTCTTATTCAAGTTAATTTATAATTCGTCATGGAACAATTCTCGTGATCAAGACAAGAATCCTTACATCTAGTCATGAATCCTTACATCTAGTCATGAATCCTTACATCTAATCGTGGGAAGTTGACGCTAGTCATGAAGTCTTGGTGTCTAGTCATGGAAGATCAAGACATGGAAGTTAATGTCAAAGCCATGAATCATTACATCTAGTCATGAAATCTTGATGTCTAGTTATGGAAACTTGACATCTAGTCATGGAAAGTTGACATCTAGTCATGGAAAGTTGTCTAGTCATAAAATCTTGCATCTAGTCATGGACGTTGACGTCTTGACATGGAATCTTACATCTGAAGTCTTACATCTAGTCAAGTTGATGTCTAGACATCAAATCTTACATCTAGTCATGGAAAGTTGACATCTTGGCATGGAAAGTTGACGTCTAGTCATGAAATCTTTACATCTAGTCGTGGAAAGTTGTCATGGAAAGTTGACATCTTGGCATGGAACGTTGACGTCTAGTCATGAAATCTTTACATCTAGTCATGTTGATGTCTAGACATGAAATCATTTGTGTCTAGTCATAGAAAGTTGACATCAAGTACAAGTAATCTTTTAGTCTAATCATGGAAACTTGATTTGTTCGTGACGTTGGAAAGTCTAGTAGACATAGAATATTGATACTCATGATGAGTTTTGACATGACATTGTCAGGAAGATCAGTCTCTTGGAAGATTGGTGTCTAGTCTTGAAATCTTGCATTAGTCAAGTGATTCATGTCTGGGATTATTGACGTCTAGTCAGGAATCTTGATGTCTAGTCATGAAATCTTCATGTTAAGTTTTGACACTCTTGACATGGAAAGCTTGACGTCTAGTCATGTAATCGTTGTATCGTGTCATGGATAAGTCGTCGCAAGATGAATCATTACTTCTTGTCTTGGAAAGTTGATATCTTGACATGTATTCCTTTACTTCTTAGTCATAATATCTTCCATCTAGTCGCAGAAATTGAGAAGACGTGAATCTTGATCTGATTGACTTGAATCACTTTACTTCTGTCGTGGAAAGTTGATGTCTAGTTATAAAGATATTGGACTTCTAGGTCATAGTTAGAATTGCATCTAGTCATAGAAGAATTGACATATTTTCATGAAGTTTGACATCTTGTTATGGAGATTGACATCAAGAATTGACATCTTTGACAATGGTAAGTTAAGACTGAATCCTTACATATTGTCAAGCTATGATTTGGACATCGAGTTATAAAATTTGATATTAAGTTATGAAATCTTGACTTCATCAAGACCTGATCCTTGCTTCAAGTCTTGAAAGATTGATGTCGAGTCATGCGAAAGTGATGTAAGACATAAAATGTCTATGTTTCTAGTCTGGAGTTTGGTGTTGGTATTGATATCTTTGTATCTAGTATTGAAATTGGCGTTAAGACATGATTCTTTACCATCTAGTATTGGTAGATTGACATGCAAACTTGGTGTCTTGTCATAAAATCCCCTGATGTCTAAGGTCTTGAAATTCTTGACATGGATAGTTTGGAAATATAGTCATCGAAAGTTGTCATCAGCGTTCATTGAAAATCTTGTTTTCTAGTCATGGAAAGTGAACTTATAATCAAGAAATCTTACATCTGGTATTGGAAAGGTGACGTAAGACACGAATTGTGTATCTAGTCATGGAGGTTGCTATTTTGACATTGGAAGTTACGTTATAGACATGATTCTTACATTCTAGTCATAGATAGTTGAGTTAGTATAGCTCATGAATTCTGATGTCTTGTCATGAATTCTTTACATGGAAACTTGACATCAAGACGTGAAGTCTTGTCATCAAGACGTGAAGTCTTGTCATCAAGACATGAAATCTTTGTATCTAATCATGGAAGATCAAGACAAGAAATCTTGATGAGTCATGGAAGATTGACATTAAGTCATGGAAAGTTGACGCATGGAAAGTTAATGTCTAGTCATGAAATCTTGATGTCGTGGACAGTCAAGACAAGAATCTTTACATCTAGTCAGGGGAAACTTGATGTCTAGTCAATGAAATCTTACATCTAATTATGAAAACTGACTTCAAGACATGAAAATTAACATCAAGACATGGAAGATTGATGTCAAGACATGGAAATTGATGTTAGCTATGGAAAGGTTGATGTCAAGACAAGGAAGATTGATGCAAGAAATCTTGGTGTCTCAAGTTGGTATCTAGTCATGAAATCTTCACATCAAGACAAGTTGGTATCTAGTCGTGAAATCTTGGCACATGAAATCTTGCATCTTGTCAGACATGAAATTTTGACGGAAATCTTTTCATCTAGTCATGAAGTCTTGTATCTAGTCGTGGTAACTTGACATCTAGTCATGAAGTCGTGTATCTAGTCATGAAGTCTTGCATCTGTCATGAAGTCTTGTATCTAGTCATGATATCTGATGTCAAATCATTAAATCTTGGACATGATTTTTAGGCATAGAAATTTGACATCAATACAAGTCATGAAATCTTGACATGAAAACTTGACATCAAGACATGATATCTTACATCCAGTCGCGGAAACTTGGCATCAAGTCATGAAATCTTGACATCAAGATATGAAAACTTGACACCAAGATATGAAATCTTGACATCGAGATATGAAATCTTGACACCAAGATATGAAATCTTGACATCAAGATATGAAATCTTGACATCAAGATATGAAGTCTTGACATCAGATATGAAATCTTGACATCAAGATATGAAATCTTGACTCTAGTCTTGAAGTCTTACATCTCAAGGCAAGATTAGTCATGAAATCTTACATCTAGTCATGAAATCTTACATTTAGTCATGAAAATCTTTACTTCAGTCGTGGAACTTGACATCAAGACAAGATTAAGTCATGAAATCTTTACGTCTAGTCATGGAATTTTCGACATCTAGTCATGGAAAGTTGACATGAAATCTTTACATCTAGTCATGAAATCTTGACATGGATCTTGACATGAAGCCATGGAATGTCAAGGCATCACATACATAGATGCAAGATTTCATGTCTTGACATTCCATGGCTTCATGTCAAGATTCCATGTCAGATTTCATGACTAGATGTAAAGATTTCATGTCAAATTGTATGGCTAGATGTCAAGACATCAACATAACTAGATGCAAGATTTCTTTGTCTTGACATCTAGCCATACAATCTTTGAAAGTTAACATCAAGTCATAAAAACTTTACATCTAGTCATGAAATCTTTAGTCAAGTAAATATCTAGTCATGGAAATATTTAGTCATGAAATCTTGATGTCAAGACATGGGAACTTGAAATCATGAAATCTTACATTAGTCATGAAATCTTACATCTGTCTTGAAGGCTTTACATCTAGTCATGAAGTCTTTACATCTAGTCATGAATGTCTTACATCTCAAGTCATGAAGTCTTGCATCTAGTCGAGTTGACATCTAGTCATGAAATTCTTTTGTCTAGTCAAGTTGACATCTAGTCGTGGAAACTTGCGTTATGACAAGACATAAAATCTTGCATCTAGTCAAGTTAATATCTAGTCATGATGTCTTACATCTAGTCATGGAAACCTGACATCTAGACAGAAGAATCACATTTAGTTGTGTAATCTTGACATCTAGTCGTGGAAACTTGACATCTAGTCATTGTCACAGGCGGATCAGTATTTGACTTTATTCATTGAGTTTTAATGGGCTGTTCTTTCACAGAAGTTGACAGCGGCTTACACTTAGTTGTGTGGGTGTAGAGGAGAGGGGGGTAGCTCCTCTGTCACATGCAGTTTGTGCACCGCCGTGTGGATCATGCATCCCTCAGTAAACCTTCACATAGGAGTAGTGTGAGAGGGAAGCGGGAGACCGGGATGAAGGTTGTGTGTGTGCTATCATTTTAATAACGGTGAGGGAGGTGTCTTGCACGTGTTCGGTGCGTAAGTGTGCTGTGTATGCTAAGCGTGGTGTTGAATGTGATTTAGGTGTTTGTGTGGGGTGGAGGGGAACCTTCTGCGCTATGCCCAGTGTTCGGCTCTCATTCTTTTTTGCTTTTGCTTTGCTGGTAAGAGGCCACGTCCTCGGTTGGTAGCCATACTTCTTTTTCCACTTCGTCGTGAAGAGCAGCGGAACCGGGCCGGAACCCTTCGCTGGGCGGAAGGCAGTCCACTGAACTTTGAAAGGATCTCAATCCTTGGGCACCAACAACGTTCTTCAGAGTCGTTCCAGACTCTTACCTTCTTCGTTGGAGGTGGCGTATTTACTGGTGGGCTTTGGGCTCTTCGTTGAGTGAAGCTCGCCAGTAGTTTTCTTCTGTCTTCACCCGCCGTTCTGGTAAATTATAATGTATAGATATGGTGTGTTGTAATTTCGTTGGGTTTGAGAATTTTTATGCCAAGAAGGGATTGGCATCTATTTGGTCAGTTCATATTTAAGTGACATTGAGGTCATTTATTTTGATTTGGATGTTAAGCAATGGCTCTGTTTGGGGAGCTACTTGTATGTTTGACATGTATATCTAGTTTTACAGTGGAGTCGGTCATATTTGGATAAAGGTTGGAGTCGGTTATTCCAGAAGCAATACTTCAAGGATTGAAGCAAATTAGTTTATTTTATTTTATTTTATTTTTTTTTAAAACAAGTCGGGTCCGGAACGGAACGAGTTGCCGACTAACATTCAGTCGACTAGCGGAGATTTCCCATGTGGCGCTCCCGCCATTGGTTCCGCTCCTTGTCTTGTTTGTTTGTCTCTGTGGTTCTTTTTTTTTTTTATTTGTTTTTTTTTATATGAAAATATTTTTTTAGATAAAATGGAAGAATGTGTGAGTTTTATGGAATTTCATCTGGTATTAATTTAAAATGTAATGTGAACTTCCAAGTGTTTACTGCATTGCAATTTGTAATATGAATGAGAATGCAATATGAGAATTATGAGAATTATAGTAAAGGAAAATAAGGAAAAGAGGAAAACAGCAATGAGTCGGGAACAGGTGAACCGAAAGAAATAATGATTGTAAAAGTTTATTCTGATTTGAATTCTTTAAATTGTACGTACACAGTCCACACATGCCCTGCATTCACACACATAATCTACAATCATCACGATTATGCGGCGAGGGACTGACATCCGCCGCAGGGCGTGCTTTTCGTTTCTTCTTCTTGAGTGGAGATGGGCCACAGTGGCTGACGTTGGGCGACCTGGAGGATGTTCTCGGAGGGGAGGATTCCGGAGCCGAACCTGAGGGGTGCGGGAGTCCGGTGCAGGAAGGAGTCTCCTCGACGACAGTGAGGAGCACATCCAGTCGTGCTTCGGAGAGTTAATCCGAGGAACACTCTTGGACAGTCTTCAACACAGTTATGTGGCAAGTGTGTGTGGTGTATGGGCTGTGGATTTGTGTGCGTGCGTAGTGTGATTTAATGTATCCGGTTATGCCCTGTTGGTTGTATTAGTTTGTTTCTCCTCTTCTATTTGTTGGGGGGGGGGGCGGTAGCATTAGATGGTGATAGGTCGGGTGGCAGTGAGATCGGGTTTGGTGGTGTCTTTTTTTGTCGAAGTTCCCATCTATCGGGTTATTTTGTCCCTTAGCGACAGTTAGCTCCTGATAGGGTCAGAGAACAGGGAAATACCAATTCTGGGCCACTTTCACCCTCCCCCGAGTTTTCGGGCGAAAGTGGCCCAGAATTAAGGTTTTATAGTTCTCTGACAGTAAGACGTCAATAACCAAAAAATAACGATTATCTACAAACAAACATACTGTGCAGGGTTATCCGTTTTCAATACTAATTTACTAAACTTTTCAGATTTCAGTTTTTGTTTAATCCTATGAGAGAACAGCATTTTTACCAATCCTGACTCACTTGCTTCACCACCGAGTTTTTGGGCGGGAAAATGGCCTAAAAGCCGCCTTTTCCTGTGGCGGAAGAGAGAGAGAGAGAATCACCGGCAGACAGACAGAGAAGAGAGAGACAGAGAGAGAGACAGACAGACAGACAGAGAGGCGGGCAGGGCGCACGCACGCTTATGCACGCACGCACGCACACTCACTCACTCACTCACACACACACACACACACACACACACACACACACACACTATTTAAATAAAATGTGCCCCTAGTTTACAGTAGCATACCCCCCGCCTACGGTGGCGTGCTCCTGTTTACATTGCAGGTGTGTATCCCGGGCCAAAAAATTATTACTGCCGCACTCCCTCCCCACCCCCACTCCTTCTGCCCAGCTTGCTCGATCGCACCATATTACATCAGCAAACACTGCCCGCTTGGCGGCGCTGTCACAGCCTGGCCAATCATCGAGTTAAGCGTATGCTTCCGGGTGCTCACATGACTAGGTAACCCACACATTCTTTCGCTGACAGTTAGACGAGCAGGACGGGTTACTGTGCGGTGGGTGTGTTATTTTAATAACCCGGTTTACTGAAGAACAGAATTGTGTATCTTAAAGGTTTGTTGGCTTGTTGAAGACATTTTTGTTGACAAAGATTTCAGCTAGTTTTAATACGTGTTTGGCTATCGATGAGATTGTTCGAAAGTCGGCCGAAGCAAAACAAACCAATCACGCGTTGATTGTTGGGAGCTGGCTTGAGACAGCTAAAGCCATGTTTAAAAAACATGGCGTTCATTTCTTAAGGCGGAGGTAAACACGACTGATTCCAAAAAACTTATATTTGAAACATTTTTGCTGTTCCTCCCAAGTAAAAATGTTCTTAGTTTGTATTAGACTTGATTGATTGTTACTACAGATTTAGTGTTCATGTAGCAAGCTGATCTGTGTATTAAGATGTGCATACTTTTCTACTTTTCTAATTCTAACCAGTTTATCTGCCTTTAAGTGTGCCCTTATGCAACTGAATGGCGATTTTCGAATGTTCTGCAAAACTAGATAGGGCTAGGCAGACCTTAGTATCTACTAGTATGGAGAGGAGTAGTGCGTAGCCAGCACTATCTTCATTATAAAATGCTTTCAAAAATACAATGGCGGGTGTACTAACTACTGGCGATTCCCAAGCCTGGATGAGAAAGTGGTATAAACTTTTTTGTGCAAGAGGAAAGTATAATGAAACTCTTTGTTGTGGGAGGCAACCTGCGGTGAGTTAGCCTTGCTGACTGCTACTATAAATAGCCGTTCATGCTGTGAACGCCTTATTTTCGTGGCAAGAGGACTGCAGTTAAAATTAGCCTTGCTGACTGCTACTATAAATAACCGTTCATGCGGTGAACGCCTATTTATAGTAGCAAGAGGGCTGTGGTAAATCCGTTTTGCTATAAATAACCGTTCATGCGGTGAACGCCTATTTATAGTAGCAAGAGGGCTGCGGTAAAATCCGTTTTGGCTATAAATAACCGTTCATGCGGTGAACGCCTATTTATAGTGCAAGAGGGCTACGGTAAATATCCGCCTTGCTATAAATAGCCTTTCATGCTGTGAACGCCTTATTTTAGCAGCAGAGGGCTGCGGTAAAATCCGCCTGCTATAAATAACCGTTCATGCGGTGAACGCCTATTTATTAGTAGCAAGAGGCTGCGGTACTGCCTGTACTTGCTATGTGCGGACACTAAGGGAGGTAACTCCTGCGCACCCCCACCCCACGCACGCACGTCTCCCCACCCCCACCCCACGCACGCACGTCTCCCCACCCCCACCCCACGCACGCACACTTAAGTCATCTTCAAGTCATTCACAAGTCATCCTCAAGTCATTCACAAGTCATCCTCAAGTCATTTACAAGTTATCCTCAAGTCATTCACAAGTCATCCTTAAGTCATTCACAAGTTCTTACTTAAGTCATCCTCAAGTCATTCACAAGTCATCCTCAAGTTATTCACAAGTCATCCTCAAGTCATTTACAAGTTCTTACTTAAGTCATCTTTAAGTCACCCCAAGTCATCCTCAAGTTCTTACCCAAGTTAACCTAAGATCATAGCTAAGTCATCCTCTAAGTACAACCAAGTTCTTTATTTAAGTATCTTATAATTATCAAAAAAATACAAGCTATGTTTTTATCTAAATAGTAGATGTCTAATATAGTACACACACGCCTCAAAAAACGTGTCATCGTTGAGGATGTCTTGCTCAGCGTTCTCTGCATAGATCTTAAGGAAGGTTTTACATCCGAAGCAACCGCATTGATTACAATTTCGGTCTATGGAAATGCCTTTTATAGACTCACATGTCTTTATTTATTGACACCATCATTTTATAATACGCCATGATCTATTTTTATTAAAAAATTTAAAATTAAGTTCTTAAAATTATTATTCCATTATAAATGGATCAAATGACGCTTTCTTATTGGCGGTTTTGGCGTGCGGGTGTGTTCGGCTTCTGTATTTAGCGGTGGAGATTGTTTGGGCTCTTGTTTTTGCCAGCGTTGTTTATATATTTTATAAACGTAATAACCGCCCCCAGCAGCAGCAAGAGCACCAAAAATGACAACAGTTTTAAGTTCAATATTCATGAGGACTTTGGTGTCCTTGAATCACATGGAGGTTTTTATGCGGGCATTGAATCAACTTTTTTTATGGCGTTGGCGGTGTTATGTTTCATGATGAGTCATATTCTGTAACATTAATTTTTTTTTGTCTGTTCCACTCTGCTAATTTTTTTCCTGCTTCAACACGCCCAGGATTTTTAATGGCCTTCACCTGATTCAGCGTTTTCTGCTGATTTTCTGGCTTGGTTACTTTCTCCACCTGATTCAATGTTTCCTGGTTCTGATGATTTCCAGCTCGTTCATTTTGAAGGGAATAAAATCTATATGATTAAAAGTTATTAATCCCATGATTAATGGCGATAACAATGTTCAATCTATAGTATAAATCACATCTAGAGACTCTAATGACTTTGTTAAAATGGATCTTGCGTTAAATCATACGTAAGATCTTGTTTAGAATCAATGGGGGCAAATTACTGACTAGTTTAGTGTACAAACTAAGAACCCGTTTGCCCCACACTTTTCACCATTCTAGACCCCAGCTGCGCTTCATACCTGTTTGATACTTTAAAATGTTTTGGGGGCGAATCTGTTGAATCTGTTCAATGCTGAATTCGTTCCCAGGAACTGTTTTGTTTTCCCACATGCTGCCAAAGAATACAGCCTCTCCTTTTTGGGGATAATTTGCTGGGTCATCAACTTGGTCATTCATAAGTTCAGGCAGGTTTAGGCGCCCCTTTTAGCTGTAGTAGATCATCACTGTTCATGTTTTTTAATAATTATATTATTTTATTTTCTAAAATTGAGCACCCAAAAAAATGTTGCTAACCTTGTATACCATTCTGCTGTTATTGGAGGACTAAGTGTAGGATACTCAATGCTTGGTTAAAGCCTTGTTAAAAAAAAAGCCAGCAGATCTTGGCAAACTAGATTTGAGGATTCAGCAAAGCTGATTGCTATCATTGCAGTTCGGTTGCCACGAAAGATTTTCTAGTTAAGCAAAGGAATAATTCCAGACAAAATAAATATGTAAGAAAAAAATACATTTATAAAAAAATGGCTTCACTCGCAATAATGATAGGCGGCGCTGTGGTGAATGCCCCTTGCTTTTTAGCGGAAGTAATTTCGCATTTAGTAAACTGCGGGATGACGGCGAGAGAAAAGACATAACAAAGCTATGGAGCAACTAGCAGCTGCACAAGACGCCTATGAAAAGCAGAGACTTGAGCAGTTAGGTTTTATTAATGACACACTGAAAGAAGGGGCAGCAGCTTACATATTTAAAAATGTTGATCAAGCAATAAAACAATTATCTAGTAAAGGCAAACCGGTCCAGACATTGCCCCCACCAAAAATTTAGTGACTTTTATCAACATCAGAAAAAAAAAAAGATGCAAGAAATCGCGTTTATTGCCTTTTGGTATGACCGTGTGTATTTTGTTGCGCTTTAAAATTTGGCCCGAAAAAAAAAATGAACAAAATCTAGTATTCGCCCAAAGGATATTGGGAAGGCATCACAGCAATTAAAAGCTAAGCCAAGCAGCGGGAGTCGTGAACAAACAGCAAGGAATGGTTATCTAAAACAAGCGATTTGGCAAATTTATTTACCCGCGGCCCCAAAAGAATACAGAGACCGCACTTTGTGAACACAACTCCAAACGAACCCATCAAATGGATCTTCTATATTTACCCTCTGATAGGATTTTGGGCGAAAAGATTTAAGTACGCACTCACAGTCATTGACATGCTTCAAGATACAAAGATGCGGAACCATTAACACAAAAGATGCTTCTGCTGTTGCTGTTGCCGTACACTGATATACCAACGAGGCCCCTTAACTTTCCCTCGCATGATTCAAGTCGATGATGGAAAAGAATTTAAAGCCAAGTGAATCAAATTTTTGTTAAAACACAGATTACTATTAGAAGAGGCATTCCCGGGGTCACGATTTACAGGCTTTAGTTTGAAAACTTTAACAAACAGTTAGCTGAAAGACTTTTCTCCTACCAGTATCCAGAGAGTGATTGGGCAATTCTCGCAACACAGAATGGGTTAGAAAATTGCCCTCAGTTTTGCGCGCAATGAATAATGAGAATTTAAAGGACTAAAACCTACAAGCAATCAAAGAAAACAATAAATGTTGTTGAAGGAGAGACTTCATCCGGCAAACTATTACCATTTGGTTTGAAAGTAAGGTACCTTTATTTACCGGGGGAAGCAGAAGGGGACACTCGCATCAGGGCAACCGATCCAGTTTGAGTGTTTATCATATGAAATAAAAAGAATTGTAAAAATGAATCCTCCGTGTATTATTTACGAGAAAACTGACACAACAAAACAACCAGCTCCCCAAAGATCTTTTGTGAAGAGAACTGCAGATAATCCCACCGGACACAGTTCCAGTTGCTTAATTAATTTCGTAAACATATTTTGGTTTAAAATGGAAGGCCAGAAGGAAGCGCAGAACGAAAAAAAGAATGGGAAAGGAAGAGACCTTGAAAATGATACGGGGAAACATTTCAGGCGTGTTAAAGCTATTAAGGAAACATTTTCGAGGATTAATCAATGCATGCTAAATTTATCCAGATCACCTACAATCCAAACCCCAAATTGGGAAAAAGAATATCTTGAAATAATAAAAAAAATTCGAAATCGTCAAGCAAACATGAGAAAGATTTAAATGAATTTGGGTAAGCTATGATTGATCTTATAATAAAAGTTGATGAAAAAAATAAAAACCCCTGTTTATGCGGTTCTCCAGTGCCCAATTGGGATATGAAAACTTGGATTAACAAACCCCGTTTTGTGTTTGTTCTATCCATGATTCTTTGTTAACAGTTGTGTTGATCTCATGTAGATTTGATCGCAGTTTTTCGTTGTCATGATGAAAAGCTTATTGCCAAACAATGCTTCTTGTAGTTGTCATGTGATATGTTTTACTGCACAACACTGCGAGATATTCCTTTTGCTTTCTTAATGATTTTCTCCTGGCTCGAAATACTGTACATTTTTGACCTTTAAACACCATACTCCCTTTAAACACCTTTCCAGATAAATTTATCCTTCATCTTTCCCAAACCTTCTTGTTAGTAAATTGAATGCAAAGGCGAATCTTTAGGGTAATCAGATGTGTCGTACCACCCTGCATCCCTTTACCCCTTTTCGGTTCCCATGTTTTTAAAAGATGTCTTCATGGGGAATTTTAAAAAAACAAAACTATCGATCTGTGAAAAGTACTCGGGAAACCCAGGATACGGGGGTTTTAAAGTATCAAAAAGAAACTCTAAAACAAAAGTTTTGATAATTCAAAACAGAAACCCCCAAATAAATACGGTTTGTCAATTTGACTTTTTTTTTTCATCATTATCCCAAAAAAGGTGTCATGAAATCTTCTAAAGCTTGATAATTTGGTTTAAAAGTCGCTTAATTGCTTCTTTTCTTCTGGAAAACAATCTGACATCTTACGTTTGTGGGGATTCTCATATCTTTCCAAAAAACAGCGTTGTTCATAAATTTAAAAAATCTTTTTCTAAGCTCGTGGATTTATTTTGAGATCAGTGTTCTTCATGATTTTGGGTTTTCATGAACTGTTCTGATCGAAACCCAATTTACGATGAACAGCTTTTAAACTTCAAACGTGTCTTAAATAAATTGTAGAAGTCTGTAATGACAACTAATTTTTTTTGCCTCGAAGATTGGGCACAATTTAGGGGCTCTTTTGGGTTCCATCTTTAACTTTCTGCTGCAATGGATAGTCATTAGCAGCTTGGAGTTCATGGGGATATTTAAATCAACTTCTAGAATAAACCACGCTGTTGGTCAGGCGTTAACTCCCCAACCCTTTAAGCCTTTTGAATATTTTTTCGGATCACCCCCCTGTGTAATTTTAAATTTTGCGTAAGGGAATATTGCGCCATCCCCATCCTACAGATTGTTTGCATCTAAATACATAATATTAGACCTTTTACTTGGATCATAGTCGTCCAAGTATTTGTTTTTTGTTTTACAAAAGATCGACGCCATACTAATTCCTCCCGCAATCCGTTTTCAATCACTGAATCATTGGTAGGTAGAAAAAACATCTGTACTCCATAAACTTAAGAAAGCGTCCCAACTCACCCGGGGCGCAGAATTAAAAGCGCAGGAAAACTGTAAGTTTCATGCGGTTTTTCAAAATTTTCAAAGACGTCCGCCAACAAACATGTATCAGATAAAGTAGGAATCATATAGCTCCTCTTTTTACACTCTAACTCGCAGCATCTTGAGCAGGGGTAATTCAGAATCACTATGCCCTTTCCCAAAGACTAGAAAAGAACGCGCCTTTTGGAAGTGTATCTTATCAAACCTTTCCCAAACTTTTTTCATGTACTCTAAGGGTAAACCCCCCTTTTCTAACAAGGTTGGGTCAAAATATTCTTCCGTTATTGGACGGACTTTGGGGACATAGCCATGATTAATGCCCCCCATCGTGCTGCTAAGTCAAAAAAATGTTATTTCAGAAAAAAGCACATGTACTTTTCTAGACTGTGCAATCAGACATTTGAAGGCATCGCCCCATGCTTTATTATAAGTGGAGTCGAAACCCCGCAAGTTGTAAAGAAAACGGGCAGCTTCCAGTCTTTGGATCAAACTTAGTTGAAGTTTGCTTTGTTATGCCCCCGCTCCTCTGATTTTTCCGCTAATGGATATGGTCTCTTACTTTTGGTTCCCTCTGCGTCTATGAAGGCCTAAACCACAAAATCCAAACAATGCGGGCTGAGTCAAACGTTGTTGGTCTTCGGCGCCATTTTGTTTCAGATAAGTTTAGATTTTTAGAACAGCATTACGCACTTTCTGCATGCTTCTAAGAATATTTTGCAGCATTGGCCCCTCTATATAATTCTGGCTCTGAATGAACGCCTCCGACCTGAAACGATGAAAGCAAATGAACAATTTGATGATTACCTTAAGATGTTTTTCAAATTTTGGGGCGCTGGCCCTTATAAGGAACAATAAGCACTGAAGTCGCGAAAACTAAGTTGGACTTGTTTGCATCCGTTTCCGTTTTTTAAAACAAATTTTTGATCCGGGAGGGGGGCGTAATTAGTTCTGTTTACAGTCTACGAATTTTTACAATTTTTCTTATGTTCGCTCGCGCTTGACAGATGGCATTTTGTTAAACATTTTCGCGAATTCTTGTTTTGCCCATCTTTTAAGTATGCTGCATTAGTTTACTCTTTGTCGTATCAATGTGAAATTGGCCCCCCCGTGGTGAAACATTATAGTAAGTCAACTGATTTTTGTGGGGCTCGCCAATCGTTGGACTTTTCGGGACCTTTATCGGCGTAGATTTTTCCTCATCCCATGTGTAGATTTGACATTTTTGGTTTTTTTGTTTTCAAACTGATCAATTGGTTACCAAAGGAAAGGATTTCCATTAATTTAAGATCTTTGGTTATTCCCGATATTTATCACTCTCTCTGCGGGGTCGCGGCATGATGCAGCCTTGCAAGAACCACCAATAAAACTTTTGTCGTCTAAATTTTTTTATTTTAAAACTGTCTCTTTAAACCCAAACTCTCGAGGTGCGGAATTTTAACCCTTGCCTACAATCGGTGCTATTAGCCTTTTTTAAATCAAAACTCTAAGTTCGCCCTTGACCAACCAGACCCCTCATTTAGCTTCTTCAGGGCAGCGTCAAACTGTTAAGCAGTTCTCTCCCCAACCCGGGGTGTTAAGATTAGGGAAAAGAAATCTGCTGTTTAGTCGAACCCCCAATTTCTGATTTTCTTCATTTATTGTTACATGTCGATTAAAAACAGAACTTTATTTAACGGCGGGTCTATTGTTATTTTGCCTGGAACTTGAGAATACATAAAACAACACTTCCTGTACGTTTGTTGGGTCAAGACTTCTAAACAAATCATTCAGTGCTCTTGATAAAGCTCTCTCTCGAGCATTCTTCAAAAATTTCTTTCCTTCAAAACTACCCCATGCTGTTTTTTCTTTTCAAAAGCCAAAATATTTATTTAAAATTTAAAAAAAATATTTTAATCAGAACCTAATCAACGTCTTTTTGCGTTGGACTCATAAATAAATTTAAAACACCCTTCGGTTGTTACGTGACTTTTTAAACGAGTTTTAATGCCCCTCGTTTTTTTTTTTTAAGCATTCCTTTTTTATCTGCTCGGCGTCTGCTTTGAAAAAATTGCCCCCCCTTTTCTTTGAAGACAAACTTTGTTTTTTGTATCAAAAAAAAGGGCCCCTTAAACGATTAAATTTTTCATCCGTGATGTTTGATCAAAAGCGTTTTATTTATTGCATTTTAAACGAGCTAAGTTTAGTGTTATTAGTTGAACCATAGCTGTGTGCTTTTGGAGTTTAGTTTTTAATTTTTTGCCAGCCGCACTTACAGCTAAAACACAGGCCGAGAGCAAAAAAAACCCCCCTAGGGGAAAGTGCGGGGGCGCCTATCCCGTTGCAAAAGCCAAACCCCGTTCCCGTGATAGAGCCTATATCGATGCTCCGTATTTGAAAATTACAGCATTTAAAAGGGAGCGAAAACCCCTTTGTTTTGGGGTTTTCGTATTTTTAAAAAGGGCCTGCTCTAGTTTTTGTTTCATTTGTGTAAAGTTTTTTAACTGAAAGGGTTTTTTACTTTAGGGGGGTTTTATAACAGAGAAATTTCCCGCTATCTCTTTTTCTTTTGGATCTCCGGGGCTGTAGGGAATTTGGTAAACCCTTTAAAAGACATGCTTTTTTAAAAGAAAAATAATTTTGTATAATACATATTAATCGTTATTTTAATATTCAGCTGGCCATCAATATTTAAAAAAAAATTACATTAAGCGGTTTATCGCTTCTTTTCTTTAAAAATTTTAATGTTTTTTACTCCTTTACCCCTCTCCCGCTTCCATCAATCATTATCCCTGTGACCTTAGGTCAATCCATAAACCCCTATTTTGTTGTTAAATAATCATCAAGCCTAACTTTTTGAAGATGTAAATCTTTGACACTAGGTCTTTTTGTTGGTTTCACCCCCCCCCCCAAAAAATTTCTTTTTTCGTCAAAATGTGTAAGGGCAAGCCCGCTAGCGTAATTTGGGTTTGGACTACCGTCAATTGTACATTGCACTTTGTTATTTTAGGATTAAAAAAAATTTTCACTTCTTTTTGAAAGGTTTTTTCATCTTCACACGCAATAAAAAACCTTTAAAACGATATTGCTGTGGGGCAAAACTAAAATTTCCCTAAGGTCTGCCCTGTTTTGGGTATGTTTTAAAGAGAATCCTTGTCGTAATATTTGTAATCTTAATTTTTAATGGTTCTTAATCAGCTTTGCTAAATCAGGGTTTCTAACAACTCCCAAAATCTAACGAGATGTCAGAAATGCTGTACTTTTCTTCGGTGTCTGATATTGATAACCCTTTTTTATTTATTAAAAGTTAGTTCATATGACAACTGTCTTTAATGCTCCTTAAAATAGGGCTGCGCTTTTTAAAAACTCAAAATCTAAGGGGGTGGAAAAGCGAATTTTCCCTACCAAATTTCAGGCAACTTTTTTCCCTCTTTAGTTCTGCGGGCCTTTCAAGTTTAGCGCTCTTCATTTCGATTCCTTTAACGCAAGATCAGCCCCTTTTATTCCCCGGGTTTCCATAGACGAAAGGTTTTAAAAAAGCTGCATTGTGTAAAGAAAATATTTCTTGCCCCCCAAGTTTTTTGAAATTTTTTTTAAAAATTGGCCCCCCCCGATTTTGTTCAAAGCCCCGTTTTTGGGCTGTTGTTTTAAAGCGAGCGTATTTTGAAAGTAAGACGCGCGGCCTGGCACAATACTTCTCCCTCCCAGTTGGGAAATTTACAGTAAAGAAAATTTTATCCCCAAACAATTAGATGGTTATTTGGCAGTAAAAATTTCCCCTTATTTCCCTTCACGCCCCCGGGGTTTTTTCATTCTCTATACGGGGTCAAGATCGAGCCGGCTAGTGCCTTTTTTTAAAAAAAAAAAAGTTAATTAATTTTTAAAAAAGGCAGGGAAATTGAAGGAAGAAGATTAGATTTTTGACCTGGAGACGACTGAGTGAAATGACCCTTTTAACCCGCATCGCCGGGGGTCCTTTGCGGGGTGAATTTAAAAGAAAATAAAGGGCAGATCATTTAAACCAAAATTTGGCCAAGAACCTCCCGAATTTTATAGACCCAATTTTTTGAAGGTAAAGAGACCATTTGTTTGTGAGGAGCACCCGGGCAACTTTTTCAGCTTTTAACTAAAAAAGACCCATCAAAGTTTTTTAACCGTGGGTTCAATTAGAAATAATCCCTGCGGGCTACAAAATCCCGGGGCCTTTTTAGGCCCAAAATAGGGGGGGAGGCGTTTCTAACTTTAAAACACCGCAAGAAATCCCGACAGAAACCCAAAAGCAAAACATGGACTTAAAGAAATTTAAAACAAACGAGGTGAATTAATAAATGTAATAGAACAGAATCCAGTTTTTCGAAAAAACACGTTTAAAAACTTTCACACTCGCCGCTACCCCTGCAGAACAAGGGCCCTTTTACATCTTTAAGAAGCATCAGAGGAATTAAAAACAATTTAGCAAAACTAGGTGAATAGGGAGCATATAAAAGAGAAAAGAAAAAACCCTGAGGCTGCGACGCCCCAAATTAGGCTGTATTAAAAAAAGAATAAAACAAAGACTAAAAAATCTTTAAAAAGAAAGATCACAAGACAGAAGTGCGAACTAACGAGACCCAAAACGAAAATCAAGTGAATAGAAAAAGAGAAACTATCGAAAAAAATTTAATGAAGACGCGACACTAGCAGAACAAAGAAACCGTTTTAGGAAACAAGGAGTCACATTAGCAAGCTTATAACGGCCTTTGGATTTGCAAAAAGACATGGGGTTGGCTATTACAGGGGTGGTGGGGAAATTTCGTACCCCCACCCCCATCGCCTCCACCCGATAAATATGGGTAAAAAAAAACTTGATATCTGCGAAATTTTTTAAAAAATTACCAGTAAAGCTATAGACTCTTTTTCCGGGTAATTAGGGGGGATTTTTTAGCTGGCTTTTGTCTACTGCAAGCAAGTTTTGGGTTTATGGCCAGCACCTTGGCATTAGTTCCGTAATATTGGGGTTTTCTATTTGTAAGATAAAGACCAAGTATCCTATGCCAGTTAAACCAAGAACAAGCGCTGTCTTTTCATATTCATGGTCACGCGAACAAGTCCGCGAGCTTTGCTGAGTCCTTCAAAGACTTTGGGGTTGGGTTCGGGGTTGGATGTTTTTTTTTGGTAAATTACTGGCTCAAATTTTTGTCGTTTTTTTTCCCAAACCTTTTGTTCATTGCCGCTTTAAAAAAATTTTTATTATTTAGTTTATTATTATTCTACCTGGAGGTCTGAGGTCAGAAGGGAGCAGAAAAACCATGCCAAAAGCAAAGTCTACTTTCGATCTTGCGTATTGTAAAACTTTTTTTACCTTTAATACTTGAAGGTAAACAACTGTAAATTATGGGGTCCCCCAAAAATTTTCTAATTTGTTTTTGTGCGTCAAAGCCATAAAAGATCGTTATGCTTGATCTTGCCTGTGCTTGCGACCCTAGAAAACACCAAACGTAAGTACGAATAGAGTCGTTTATTCGTTCAAACCCCGCTCTAGTTAGGCCCTTAGAAGTGTCTAAGATAAATGTTGTCCATGCTGTTTTATGCTCTTGCGTAGGGACACAGGCTTAACAGTTGTGCCTGGAAAAAAAAGATTTTAAAGGAGAATCCCAGTCATAGTTATACTTTCTGTGCGTGCCCCAAAAATAAGGTCGCCTAGGCCATGATTATGATCCAACTTTTGTCTAAGCCTGTCTTGGATGTTAATATTGAATTCGTTACGATCCTTTTAAAAGCCTTCATGTCTATTATGTTGCTGAGTGGATTAAATGGTTTGTCATTTGGAAATGGCGCTTGCAATTCAGTCAAAATACGTCTGAAGGTGTAATAGAAATGAAATCTGTACACTGACCTCACCAAAGGATCATGGTGATTAAATGATCAGCATACGCCACTCCACACCCAGTTGATGCGCAAAACACAGCAAAGTTTAACGGGTTTCTGATAAAACTGCATCGGATGACTAAACCACGCTTTCTTAAATGTGGTCGTTTTCAATGGGGGGGTTAAGATATTTGCTTAATGGGAGTACTCACCTTTTTATGAAAAGAGCAGTCTGGGTCACAGCAATGTCAAGAGTATCAGTTGCTATATTTTAAGATTGTAGGGTGGCCCAACAGAATATTTTGCATCAGTATATTTGAACGCGCTCTTTTTTTATTTTGTTCAAAAAATGTTTGTAACAATAACAACCCAAGACCGCCCTTCGTTTTTAGAACATGCTATTGATAACAATTGCGGGGCCAAAATGGTCGCGCTCCATGAAATATTCTACAAAGTCGTATGGTTTAATATAACTGAATCCAAAAAAAATAATGCAGTTCTAAAAGTTAATAAAGAAGGGAAGGTAGTTAGGGTTTAAAACCATACCTGATGGTTATTAACGGGTTTTGTTCGCTAAAAGAAGCAATAAATAATTTCGACTTACTCTCAAACTTAACAATGCAAATCAAAAAAAACAATTTAACATTCAAACCTGAAGAAGAAGTAGCACATTACCTTTTGATGTAGAGCTAGCTAAAATGTTAGGCTTTGCAGATGACAAATCATAGATTTAGAGTTGTGCCAGACAAAACTACTTATGGGGGAGAAAACCCGCTCGATCTTGCATTACATTCATTACTCTATGTTCATTTGGACGAACTAAGCACTGATGAAAAACTATATGATGGAAGGCCCTCAACTGTTTTAAGAGCTCTTCCGTCAGGGAAAGCTGATATTGCGTTTATGAAATTATACAATTCCTAATTTACAGTTTAAAAGATTAGTTTGTGGGAGGGTCGGATCTTTTATTATAAAAATCAAAGACAAAACAGGGAAAGTGGGTGAAATGTGATAACCTGCACATTGTTTTAGAAATAAAATAATAAACTGTACTAAAACATGTCGCGTGGGCCAGAAGAACCAGGAGTTACATTAGCGCCTGAAAGGTGTATATCTTTAGAATTAAAAGACCTTGCGACGTTGCGGACTTGAACAGAATGGTGAGATAGGCGCTTTGTATGGTTTTGAGTACACTAAAAATGGTGATTATAAACGCAAAGAGGTTTGGCGACAGCAAAAAGTTTCCTAAACTAGAACAACTGCGCAATCTAGAGGCGAATAATGTTGGCCCGTATGAATATAAAATAGTTCGAAAACCTGACCTCAAATGGCACTTAGAACCATATTTAGAATGGGACATAAAATTTGAATTCAAAGCCCATTTACATATTTTAGCCGTCAAAAAAATTTTTAGAAAAGCATTCAACTCTGGCCTTTACATGTAAGTCTATGCCAGATGACAATAGTCGGAAAGAAATTGAAATAACGCCGTATGGGAAAAAACAGTACATCCTCCACAGAAGAGAAACGGTTTTAAAAAAACGCTTCTACAAAATTACAGTTCTTTCCCCCAAATGAAATTAGATGATGCGTTCACAATGATATTTGAAATTTTTGTCTTAAAAAAATGAGGCGAGGAATGGGGCTGTGGGCGTCAGTGACGTCCTTTTAAAAAAGGGAAATTTTAATTAGCTGGCAAAACTTAGACGTTGAAAAACTTAAAGTTACCATCGTCGTTCTTAACAATGGTGAGGATATTAAGGTCATAACAACAAGCAACAAAATCAATATTAGTCTAAATTGAAACAATTTACAGAACTTAATTGGATTAATCTACACATTTAGACCTATAGGATTTTATTATACTGAACAAGTTTTGACAGAGAGCATGATAAAAACAATAACGGATTAGATTAAAATTCTAGTATAAAACTATGGAGCAGTTAAACTTTATGACAAAAACCCTCATTGTTTATTGATTTGTGGACAGACTGGTTGTGGAAAAACAATATTGTCCTTGACCTATTACAAAAAGTTTATCGCTATAATTTTAATCAATTGTGGTTTTCTTCCAACACTTTAAAAGGAACAAAGCATATCATGATAGAAGGTTTATATGGACAGATGATGACATATATTTAGTTAATCCCAGCAATAAACTGAGTGAGTGTTTAGAACGGTTTTATAGACTGTTTGAAGGAACGCAGACACTATTTATTATAGATGACTGTTCGGGCAGAAAGAGACATAGTTAAAAAAGAGAAACACTTTGTCGAAACTAGCTTTCAGCGGAAGGGCATGCTGGGGTAAGTGTGTGGATTTTTTGTCAAAAATATAACTCAGTTTTAAAAGACTTAGAGAACAGTTAAAGACTGTAGTTTTATTTACATGAAAGACAAAGACTCATTTGAAAAATGTTTGCGCGAAAAGAGTTATTGAAAATGACCAGGAAAAACATAGGATTAAACAAAAAAATGAAATCTGAAAAGTTTAGTAAATTAGTTTGAAAAACGGATACCTGCACAGTATGTTTGTTTGTAGATAATCAACTGAAATCTGAAAAGTTTAGTAAATTAGTATTGAAAACGGATAAACCCTGCACAGTAGGGTTTGTTTGTAAGAAAAATCGTTATTTTTTGGTTATTGACGTCTTTCTTGTCAGAAACTATAAAACCTTAATTCTGGGCCACTTTCGCCCGAAAACTCGGGTGGGGGGTGAAAGTGGCCCAGAATTGGTATTTCCCCGTTCTCTGGGTCTATACTTGGGTTGATTTTTTTTTTGTAGTTATTCTTTTCCTGTCTTTTTCCCCCCCTTTTTTGATAGGTGACCCCCCCCTCATAAATGGATGTAGTGTGAGTGATTTTAGGTGTTTTTTATGTTTGAGTAAATTTGTGTATTTAAAATTTAATAATGTTATTTGTTCCGTAATTTCCTGAGTGGTCTGGAGATAGTGAGTGGTTGAGTGTTGTGCCGCTATGCCCTTTTTTCCTGCCTCATTCCCTGCAGGGTTTTTTTACCTTGACAGTCATGAAGACTTACATCTAGTTGTGTAATCTTGACATCTAGTCTTAAGTCTTACATCTAGTCAAGTTAACATCAAGATCAAAATGAAATCTTTACATCTAGTCATGGAAATTTGACATAAAGTCATGAAATCTTGACATCAAGATATGAAATCTTGACATCAAGATATGAAATCTTGACATCAAGATATGAAATCTTGACATCAAGATATGAAATCTTTACATTAAGATATGAAATCTTGACATCAAGATATGAAATCTTGACATCTAGTCAAGTTAACATCTAGTCATGAAATCTTACATCTAGTCAAGTTAACATCTAGTCATAAAATCTTTACATCTAGACATGGAAACTTGACATCAAGACAAGAAGTCTTACATCTAGTCATGAAGTCTTACATCTAGTCAAGTTAACATCTAGTCATGAAATCTTTACGTCTAGTCATGAAATCTTACATCGAGACATGGAAAGTTGACATCTAGTCAAGTTCAAGACAAAGTCTTGCATCTAGTCAAGTTGACATCTAGTCATGAAAATCTTACATCAAGACATGAAGTCTTACATCAAGACATGAAATCTTACATCAAGACAAGAAGTCTTACATCTTGCCATGAAGTCTTACATCTAGTCGTGGAAAGTTGACGTTAAGACAAGAAGTCTTACATCTAGTCGTGGAAAGTTGACGTTAAGACAAGAAGTCTTACATCTAGTCAAGTTAACATCTAGTCATGGAAGATTGATGTCTAGTCATGGAATATTGATGTCTAGTCATGGAAGATTGACATCTAGTCATGAAGTCTTACATCTAGTCAAGTTGTCATCTAGTCAAGAAGTCTTACATCTAGTCATGAAATTTTTACATCTAGTCAAGTTGACATCAAGACATAGAAAGTTGACATCAAGACAAGAAATCTTACATCTAGTCAAGTTGACATCAAGACAAGATGTCTTACATCTAGTCAAGTTGCCATCAAGACAAGAAATCTTTACATCTAGTCAAGAAATCGTGACATCTAGTCAAGAAGTCTTGCATCTAGTCATGCAGTCTTGCATCAAGTCAAGTTGACATCCAATCATGAAAAATTTACATCAAGTCATTAAATCTTTACATCTAGTCATGAAGTCTTACATCTAGTCAAGTTGACATCCAGTCAAGAAATCTTACATCTAGTCAAGTTAACATCAAGACAAGTTAACATCTAGTCAAGTTAACAACTAGTCATGAAGTCTTACATCTAGTCAAGTTAACATCAAGACGTGGAAAGTTCACATCTAGTCATGAAGTCTTACATCAAGACATGGAAAGTTAACATCTAGTCTTAAGTCTTACATCCAGTAAAGTTAACATCTAGTCATGAAGTCTTTACATCTTGTCAAGATCTGAACATGTCCAAGTAATCAATCGTAATATGTCCAAGTAGATGCAAGACTTCATGACTTGACGTCAACTTGACTAGATGTAAGACTTCATGACTAGATGTAAAGACTTCATGACTAGATGTAAAGACTTCATGACTAGATGTAAAGACTTCATGACTAGATGTAAGATTTCATGACTAGATGCAAAATTTCACGATTTCAAGTTTCCATGTCTTGACATCAAGATTTCATGACTAAATATTTCCATGACTAGATATTTACTTGACTAAAGATTTCATGACTAGATGTAAAGATTTCATGACTTGATATTAACTTTCCAAGATTTTATGACTAGACGTCAAGACATCAACATAACTAGATGCAAGATTTCATGTCTTGATTTTCCACGGCTTCATGTCAAGATTCCATGTCAAGAATCGATGATTAGATGTAAAGATTCCATGTCAACTTTCCATGACTAGATGTCGACTTTCCACGACTAGACGTAAAGATTTCATGACTTAATCTTGTCTTGATGTCAGTTTCCATGACTAGATGTAAAGATTTCATGACTAGATGTAAGATTTCATGACTAGATCTTGCCTTGAGATGTAAGACTTCACGACTAGATGTAAGACTTCACGACTAGATGTCAAAATTTCATATCTTGATGTCAAGATTTCATATCTTGATGTCAAGATTTCATATCTTGATGTCAAGATTTCATATCTTGATGTCAAGATTTCATATCTTGATGTCAAGATGTCAAAATTTCATATCTTGATATCAAGATTTCATATCTTGATGTCCAGATTTCATATCTTGATGTCAAGATTTCATATTTCGATGTCAATATTTCATATCTTGGTGTCAAGTTTTCATATCTTGATGTCAAGATTTCATGACTTGATGCCAAGTTTCCACGACTGGATGTAAGATATCATGTCTTGATGTCAAGTTTTCATGTCAAGATTTCATGACTTATATTGACGTCAAGTTTATATGCCAAGATATGTCAACATATCAAGCTTCAACGACTAGATGCAAGACTTCGTGTCAAGATTTCATGTCTTAATGTTAAGATATCATGACTAGATGCAAGACTTCATGACTAGATGCAAGACTTCATGACTAGATGTCAAGTTACCACGACTAGATACAAGACTTCATGACTAGATGTAAAGATTCCGTCAAAATTTCATGTCTTGACTAGATGCAAGATTTCATGTGCCAAGATTTCACGACTAGATACCAACTTGAGACACCAAGATTTCTTGCATCAATCTTCTTTGTCTTGACATCAACCTTTCCATAGCCAGACATCAAGTGTCCATGTCTTGACATCAATCTTCCATGTCTTGATGTTAAGTTTTCATGTCTTGAAGTCAAGTTTTCATAATTAGATGTAAGATTTCATTGACTAGACATCAAGTTTCCATGACTAGATGTAAAGATTCTTGTCTTGATTGTCCACAACATCAAGATTTCATGACTAGACATTAACTTTCCATGCGTCAACTTTCCATGACTTAATGTCAATCTTCCATGACTCATCAAGATTTCTTGTCTTGATCTTCCATGACTAGATACAAAGATTTCATGTCTTGATGACAAGACTTCACGTCTTGATGACAAGACGTCTTGATGTCAAGTTTCCATGTAAAGATTCATGACAAGACATCAAAATTTCATGACTAGACATCAACTTTCTATGACTAGATGTAAAGATTCATGTCTTAACGTTAACTTTCCATGTCAAAATATCAACCTTCCATGACTAGATACAAACATTCGTGTCTTAACGTCAACTTTCCATGACCAGATGTAAGATTTCTTGATTAGATGTCAACTTTCCATGACTAGATACAAAGATTTCATGTCCTGATGTCAACTTTCTATGGCTAGATGTCAATCTTCCATGTCAAGATTTCATGACTAGACATCAAGATTTTATGACTAGACATCAAGTTTCCATGTCAATCTTCCATGACTAGATGTAAAGATTCATGTCTTAACGCCAACTTTCTATGACTAGATACAAAGATTTCATGACTAGACAACAATCTTCCATGACTAGATACAAAGATTTTATGTCTTAACATCAACTTTCCATGACTAGACATCAATCTTCCATGACTTGAAGCAAGGATTCTTGTCTTGATGTCAAGATTTCATAACTTAATATCAAGATTTTATAACTCGATGTCAATCTTACATGACTAGATGTAAGGATTCATGTCTTAACTTTCCATGTCAAGATGTCAATTCTTGATGTCAATCTTCCATAACTAGATGTCAATCTTCCATGACTAGATGTCAATTCTTCCATGACTAGATGTCAAGATTTTATAACTATACATCAACTTTCCACGACAGATGTAAGGATTCATGTCAAGATGTCAAGACTTCACATCTTCTCAAATTTCTGCGACTAGATGTAAGATTTTATGACTAGATGTAAGGATTCTTGTCAAGATGTCAACTTTCCATGACTAGATGTAAGGATTCTTGCGTCAACTTTCCATGTCAAGATACAAAGATTTCATGACTAGACGTCAACTTTCCATGTCAAGATGTCATAACCAGACGTGAAGATTTCATGACTAGACATGAAGATTCATGACTAGACATGAAGATTCATGACTTGATGTCAACTTGACTAGATGCAACATTTCATGCTAGATGCCAATCTTCCATGTCTTGATCTTCCATGACATGATGTCAATCTCATGATGTCAATCTCATGTCAGTCTTCTATGTCTAGACTTTCCACGTCAAGACATCAAGTTTCCATGACTAGACGTAAAAATTTCTTGTCTTGATGTCAACTTTCTATGACTAGACACAAAGATTTCATGTTTAGACATCAACTTGACTAGATGTAAAGATTTCATGACTAGACGTCAACTTTCCATGCCAAGATGTCAACTTTCCATGACAACTTTCCATGACTAGATGTAAAGATTTCATGACTAGACGTCAACTTTCCATGCCAAGATGTCAACTTTCCATGACTAGATGTAAGATTTGATGTCTAGACATCAACTTGACTAGATGTAAGACTTCAGATGTAAGATTCCATGTCAAGACGTCAATCGTGCATGACTAGATGCAAGATTTTATGACTAGACATCAACTTTCCATGACTAGATATTAACTTTCCATGACTAGATGTCAAGTTTCCATAACTAGACATTAAGATTTCATGACTAGATGTAAGGATTCATGACTTGACATTAACTTTCCATGTCTTGATCTTCCATGACTAGACACCAAGACTTCATGACTAGGCGTCAACTTTCCACGACTAGATGTAAGGATTCATGACTAGATGTAAGGATTCTTGTCTTGATCACGATGAATTGTTCCATGACGAATTATAAATTGACTTGAATAAGAACTTGGTTGTACTTATAGGATGACTTAGTTTGATCTTAGGGTGACTTAAGTTAAGAACTTAGGGTGACTTAAGTTAAGAAGTTACGGTGACTTAAGTAGGAACTTAGAGGTTACTTGATAAAGAACTTGAGGTCACTTGATTAAGAACTTAAAGGTCACTTGAGTAAAAACTTAAAAGTCACTTGATTAAGAACTTAAAGATCACTTTGTTACGAACTTATGGTGACTTGAGTAGGAACTTAAAGGTCACTTGATTAAGAACTTAAAGGTCACTTGAGTAGGAACTTAAAGGTCACTTGATTAAGAACATGAGGTGACTTGATTAAGAACTTGATTAAGAACTTGAGGTGACTTGATTAAGAACTTGATTAGAACTTGATTAAGAACTTGGGGTGACTGAATTAGAAACTTAGAGGATACTTGATTAAGAACTTAGAACGACTTGATAGCATATATTTAGTTGACCCTAGTAATAAACTGAGTGAGTGTTTAGAACACTTTTATAGACTGTTTGAAAGAAGGCAGGCACTATTTATTATAGATGACTGTTCGGCAGAAAGAGACATAGTTAAAAAAAAGAAAAACTTTGTCGAAACTGGCTTTCAGTGGAAGACATGCTGGAATAAGTGTGTGGGTTTTATGTCAGAAATATAACTGTTTTAAAAGACTTTAGAGAACAGTTAAAGACCGTAGTTTTGTTTCATATGAAAGACAGAGACGCATTTGATGAATGTATGCGTGAAAATGATGTTATTGAAAATGATCAAGAAAAACACAGGATTAAGCAAAAACTGAAGACAGAAGTTTTGTAGTGTTGAAAACGGATAACCCGACACAATATATATGTTTTGTAGATGGCTTTGTAACGTGCTGCCATTATTTTTGTTGGGTTATTGAAGAGAACGTGTAATGGATTATACGGCTTGAAGCTTGTAAGTGTGTACCCTAACAGGCACACACAGAAAGTGGAGAGCCTGAGCATCATATTAGCCGTTTTAGTCATTGTTGAAGGACTTGCTTGTGAGAGAACGTCAATATGCCGGTTCTAGGTTGAGCGCCCCGAAATTTGAGTGGCGGTTGAGCTAGAACCGGCATATTGACGTTCTCTAAAGGGAATGCTGTAGTGAAGAAAGAATATGCTGATGTTTGTCTCGAGTTCTAGCGGAATATGATGTGGCTAATGAATATAAATGTAGTCGTGATTGTAATGAATAGTAGCCATGATAATCAAGGTAGTTAATCAGTTTCCCCCAAGTACAAGCGTTCCCTGGACTGAGGGGGACTGGCTGCATTTTATGAGGGTCAGGGCCGTAGCTGAAGTCTACGCCCCTGTTCTCCACCCTGTGTCGGCGTGGAGAGGTCGGCCTGAGTGTCGATAATCACCCTACCTGCCACTGCGCCCGGGACCGACTACCCGCTGAGCCAGTTGGGCTGGAGATGCCGCTGCTGCCAAGCCAGAGCGCCGCTCCTGGGTTTGAACCAGCGAGCTGTTGGCGAGACCATCGCTGTGTTGCGTTTGTGTGTGAGCCACAGCTCCTGTGCGAGACTGTCACCTCGTCGTCGGCAGAGACGCTGCGAGTATGTTAGTGTTTTTTTTTTTTAGCCACAGCTCTGAAGTTTTTGAGTCCTGTGTCGGAATTGACTTGACGCTGTGGTCGTCGTCTTCGTCTTCTCCATCTTCTCGCCGTCTTCGTTTTCGTCGTCGTCGTCTTCATCGTCGTTGGACCCAGCAGCGCTAGTTGATAGCCACTACATATATATAGACATATTTATTTTTGTGTGTACGCCTAATGGTTGGCGTGCCGACCTATTAATGTCATTGCGTTTGTTATATTATATGTTTGTCTGATGGCCCGGGCAGCATAAAAAAACAAGAAGTGTTGTTCTGTTGCCTGGCTGTCAATGTTCGGTTGAGGGTGTGTGTGTATGTGCTTTGGAAAAGTCGTGCATGCATCCGTAATTTCTGAGTGAGAGTCAGACAGTCAGACACCTACAGACACACCCATACCATCCGTAACATCTGGTGACCCCGTAGAACTTTTCACGTTTACCTTTAAAATTGTGATAGGGTTAGGATTTCTTTTGTAACCACTTTATAGTGTCCCCAGTTATTAAGTTAGGACACATTTACAGACTTTCATTTTCAGAGAATTGATTGTTTTGTATTGTTGTATGAATGTTTCTTGTTAAATTGATTTCCCGTCTCCAGCTAAATGGGGTATCTCCTTTGTATAGTTTCTGGAGATACGAGGGCCTAGTTATTTATCTTCTGTGGGATTTAGTTTGATTCTTTTTTTTTTTGTTATCCTTCCGATTGTTTCTATTTCTTTTTCACTTGGGGATTGTGTTGTTTCTATAGCATTCTTAGGATTCTTTCTCTTGAATGAATGTGTATGGTCGGCTGCCTCGGCCATTTAAAAAACAAACTGCCTTTCCCCAAAGAAAAAAACCAAGAAGATTGTATTTATTCATATATCCATATGTGTATTGATCACTGATGATTTATGCATATTTTGTTCGTTGTTGATTTTCTGCATATGTTTATTATTTATTGCTTTGTGATGTGCATTTGT
>JAFLJL010017668.1:106622-129762 GCA_018398815.1 Conus ventricosus | reverse complement strand
CATAAATCTTACATCTAATGGAACTGAACGTCTTACATCTAGTCAAAATCTAGTCAGTAACATCTAGTCATGAAATCTTTACGTCTAGTCATGAAATCTTACATCGAGACATGGAAAGTTGACATCTAGTCAAGTTCAAGACAAAGTCTTACATCTAGTCAAGTTGACATCTAGTCATGAAATCTTACATCAAGACATGAAGTCTTACATCAAGACATGAAATCTTACATCAAGACAAGAAGTCTTACATCTTGTCATGAAGTCTTACATCTAGTCGTGGAAAGTTGACGTTAAGACAAGTCTTACATCTAGTCGTGGAAAGTTGACGTTAAGACAAGAAGTCTTACATCTAGTCAAGTTAACATCTAGTCATGGAAGATTGATGTCTAGTCATGGAAGATTGATGTCTAGTCATGGAAGATTGACATCTAGTCATGAAGTCTTACATCTAGTCAAGTTGTCATCTAGTCAAGAAGTCTTACATCTAGTCATGAAATTTTTACATCTAGTCAAGTTGACATCAAGACATAGAAAGTTGACATCAAGACAAGAAATCTTACATCTAGTCAAGTTGACATCAAGACAAGAAGTCTTACATCTAGTCAAGTTGACATCAAGACAAGAAATCTTTACATCTAGTCAAGAAATCGTGACATCTAGTCAAGAAGTCTTGCATCTAGTCATGCAGTCTTGCATCAAGTCAAGTTGACATCCAATCATGAAAAATTTACATCAAGTCATTAAATCTTTACATCTAGTCATGAAGTCTTACATCTAGTCAAGTTGACATCCAGTCAAGAAATCTTACATCTAGTCAAGTTAACATCAAGACAAGTTAACATCTAGTCAAGTTAACAACTAGTCATGAAGTCTTACATCTAGTCAAGTTAACATCAAGACGTGGAAAGTTCACATCTAGTCATGAAGTCTTACATCAAGACATGGAAAGTTAACATCTAGTCTTAAGTCTTATATCCAGTAAAGTTAACATCTAGTCATGAGTCTTTACATCTTGTCAAGATCTGAACATGTCCAAGTAATCAATCGTAATATGTCCAAGTAGATGCAAGACTTCATGACTTGACGTCAACTTGACTAGATGTAAGACTTCATGACTAGATGTAAAGACTTTATGACTAGATGTAAAGACTTCATGACTAGATGTAAGATTTCATGACTAGATGCAAAATTTCACGATTTCAAGTTTCCATGTCTTGACATCAAGATTTCATGACTAAATATTTCCATGACTAGATATTTACTTGACTAAAGATTTCATGACTAGATGTAAAGATTTCATGACTTGATGTTAACTTTCCAAGATTTTATGACTAGACGTCAAGACATCAACATAACTAGATGCAAGATTTCATGTCTTGATTTTCCACGGCTTCATGTCAAGATTCCATGTCAAGAATCGATGATTAGATGTAAAGATTCCATGTCAACTTTCCATGACTAGATGTCGACTTTCCACGACTAGACGTAAAGATTTCATGACTTAATCTTGTCTTGATGTCAAGTTTCCTAGATGTAAGATTTCATGACTAGATTCTTGCTTGAGATGTAAGACTTCACGACTAGATGTAAGACTTCACGACTAGATGTCAAGATTTCATATCTTGATGTCAAGATTTCATATCTTGATGTCAAGATTTCATATCTTGATGTCAAGATTTCATTTCATATCTTGATGTCAAGATGTCAAAATTTCATATCTTGATATCAAGATTTCATATCTTGATGTCCAGATTTCATATCTTGATGTCAAGATTTCATATTTCGATGTCAATATTTCATATCTTGGTGTCAAGTTTTCATATCTTGATGTCAAGATTTCATGACTTGATGCGAAGTTTCCACGACTGGATGTAAGATATCATGTCTTGATGTCAAGTTTTCATGTCAAGATTTCATGACTTATATTGACGTCAAGTTTATATGCCAAGATAATGTCAACATATCAAGCTTCAACGACTAGATGCAAGACTTCGTGTCAAGATTTCATGTCTTAATGTTAAGATATCATGACTAGATGCAAGACTTCATGACTAGATGCAAGACTTCATGACTAGATGTCAAGTTACCACGACTAGATACAAGACTTCATGACTAGATGTAAAGATTCCGTCAAAATTTCATGTCTTGACTAGTTGCAAGATTTCATGTGCCAAGATTTCACGACTAGATACCAACTTGAGACACCAAGATTTCTTGCATCAATCTTCTTTGTCTTGACATCAACCTTTCCATAGCCAGACATCAAGTGTCCATGTCTTGACATCAATCTTCCATGTCTTGATGTTAAGTTTTCATGTCTTGAAGTCAAGTTTTCATAATTAGATGTAAGATTTCATTGACTAGACATCAAGTTTCCATGACTAGATGTAAAGATTCTTGTCTTGATTGTCCACAACATCAAGATTTCATGACTAGACATTAACTTTCCATGCGTCAACTTTCATGACTTAATGTCATCTTCCATGACTCATCAAGATTTCTTGTCTTGATCTTCCATGATTAGATACAAAGATTTCATGTCTTGATGACAAGACTTCACGTCTTGATGACAAGACGTCTTGATGTCAAGTTTCCATGTAAAGATTCATGACAAGACATCAAAAATTTCATGACTAGACATCAACTTTCTATGACTAGATGTAAAGATTCATGTCTTAACGTTAACTTTCCATGTCAAAATATCAACCTTCCATGACTAGATACAAAGATTCGTGTCTTAACGTCAACTTTCCATGACCAGATGTAAGATTTCTTGATTAGATGTCAACTTTCCATGACTAGATACAAAGATTTCATGTCCTGATGTCAACTTTTATGGCTGGATGTCAATCTTCCATGTCAAGATTTCATGACTAGACATCAAGATTTTATGACTAGACATCAAGTTTCCATGTCAATCTTCCATGACTAGATGTAAAGATTCATGTCTTAACGCCAACTTCTATGACTAGATACAAAGATTTCATGACTAGACAACAATCTTCCATGACTAGATACAAAGATTTTATGTCTTAACATCAACTTTCCATGACTAGACATCAATCTTCCATGACTTGAAGCAGGATTCTTGTCTTGATGTCAAGATTTCATAACTTAATATCAAGATTTTATAACTCGATGTCAATCTTACATGACTAGATGTATGGATTCATGTCTTAACTTTCCATGTCAAGATGTCAATTCTTGATGTCAATCTTCCATAACTAGATGTCAATCTTCCATGACTCGATGTCAATTCTTCCATGACTAGATGTCAAGATTTTATAACTATACATCAACTTTCCACGACAGATGTAAGGATTCATGTCAAGATGTCAAGACTTCACATCTTCTCAAATTTCTGCGACTAGATGTAAGATTTTATGACTAGATGTAAGGATTCTTGTCAAGATGTCAACTTTCCATGACTAGATGTAAGGATTCTTGCGTCAACTTTCCATGTCAAGATACAAAGATTTCATGACTAGACATCAACTTTCCATGTCAAGATGTCATAACCAGGCATGAAGATTTCATGACTAGACATGAAGTTCATGACTAGACATGAAGATTCATGACTTGATGTCAACTTGACTAGATGCAAGATTTCATGACTAGATGCCAATCTTCCATGGCTTGATCTTCCATGACATGATGTCAATCTCATGATGTCAATCTCATGTCAGTCTTCTATGTCTAGACTTTCCACGTCAAGACATCAAGTTTCCATGACTAGACGTAAAAATTTTCTTGTCTTGATGTCAACTTTCTATGACTAGACACAAATATTTCATGTTTAGACATCAACTTGACTAGATGTAAAGATTTCATGACTAGACGTCAACTTTCCATGCCAAGATGTCAACTTTCCATGACAACTTTCCACGACTAGATGTAAAGATTTCATGACTAGACGTCAATTTTCCTTTCCAAGATGTCAACTTTCCATGACTAGATTTAAGATTTGATGTCTAGACATCAACTTGACTAGAGAAAGGGGATTCGATGTAAGATTCCATTAAAGACGTCAATCGTGCTTAAATAGAGGGCAAGATTTTATGATAGACATCAACTTTCCATGATTTAGTTTTTTAAACCCTTTCCATGACTAGATGTCAATTTTCCCATAACTAGACTTTAAAAGATTTGGGGGACTAGATGAAAGGGGGATTCATGTTTGACATTAACTTTCCATGTTTTGATTTCCTGATGACCCAAGACTTTTTGACTGGCGTAAATTTTCCACGCTGGGGGTTTGTAAGGTTCATGCCCTAGATTTTAAGGATTTTTGTTTTGATCCGTGAATTTTTTCCCCTTGACAAAATTAAAAATTGACTTGAAAAAGAATTTGGTTGTACTTATAGGTTGACTTAGTTTGATCTTAGGGTGACTTAATTTAAAGAATTTTGGGTGATTTAAAGTTAAAAAAGTTAGGGTTTAAACTTAAAGGAACTTAAAAAGGGTTTTTGATAAAAAACTTGAGGTCATTTTGTTTAAAGAATTTAAAGGTCCTTGAAAAAAAATTTAAAAAGTACTTGATTAAGAACTTAAAGATCACTTTTTTACAAACTTATGGTGATTGAGTGGAAAAACTTAAAGGTCACTTGATTAAGAATTAAAAGGTCACTTGAGGGGAAATTTTAAAAGGGTTTCACTTGATAAGAACATGGGGGTGACTTGTTTAAGTTTGTTAAGCCTTGAGGTAAATTGATTAAGAACTTGATTGAATTTGATTAAAAAAATTTGGGGGTTTGACTGAATTAGAAATTAGAGGTTTACTTGATTAAGAAATTAGAACGACTTGAAGCATAATTTAGTTGACCCTGGGTAATAAACGGGGTGAGTGTTTAGAACACTTTTTTTAGACTTTTTGAAAGAAGGAGGCACTATTTTTATAGATAAATGTTGGCAAAAAAAGGGGACATATTTTTAAAAAAAAAAAACTTTGTCAAAAGGGGTTTTCCCCAGGGGGGACATGCTGGAAAAGTGTGTGGGTTTTTTTATGTCAAAAATAAAAACTGTTTTAAAAGACTTTAGGGAACAGTTAAAGACCGAAGTTTTGTTTTATAAAAGGGACAGAGACGCATTTAAAGAATGTTGCGTGAAAATGATGTTTTTAAAAATTGATCAAGAAAAACACAGGATTAAGAAAAAAAACGGAAAGACAGAAGTTTTGTTAGTGTTGAAAACGGAAAACCCCGACACAAATTATGTTTTGTCGAGGGGCTTTGTAACGTGCTGCCCTTTTTTTTTGTTGGGTTATTGAAAAAAACTTTTGAAATTTGGATTATCGGTTTGAAGCTTGAAAGTGTGTACCCAAAACAGGCCACACAGAAAGGGGGAGACCCTGAGCATTTTTTTACCCTTTTTTAGTCATTTTTAAAAGGGATTTGTTGTGGGAGAACTTTAAAATATCCCGGTTTTCTAGGTTGAGCCCCCGAAATTGAGTGGCGGTTGAGTTTAAAACCCGGCATATTAAAGTTCTTAAAGGGGAAATGCTGTAGTGAAAAAAGGGAAATTGTGATGTTTGTCTCGATTCTAGCGGAATATGGTGGAAATGAAAAAAAATGTGTCGTGTTTGTAATAAATAGTAGCCATAAATAATCAAGGAAGTTAATCAGTTTCCCCCCAAGTAAAAAGCGTTCCCCGGACTGAGGGGGGGTGGCTGCTATTTTATGAGGGTCAGGGCCGTAGCTGGGAAGGGCTAGCCCCTTGTTCTCCCCTGTGGGCGGGGGTGGGGAGGTCGGCCTGAGTGTGATAAATCCCCTACCTGCCATGGGGCCCGGGGCCGGGCTACCCCCTGAGCCAGTTGGGTGGAGTTTCCCCTGTGCCAAGCCAGAGCGCCGGGTCCCGGGGTTTTTTAAACCCGGAGTGTTGGCCAGCCATTTGCTGTTTGCGTTTGTGTGTGGCCACAGCTCCTGTGCGGGGGCTGTCACTCGTGTCGGCCAGGACGCTGCGGTATGTTGTGTTTTTTTTTTTTTTAGCCACAAGGGTCTGAAGTTTTTGGTCCCGTGTCGGAATTGACTTGACGCTGGGTCGGCGTCTTCGTCTTTCCCTTTCTTGCCCTCTTCGTTTTCGTCGTGTCGTCTTCTGTCGTTGGACCCGCCGCTAGTTGATAGCCCTACATATATTAGACATATTTATTTTGGTGTACGCCCAAAGGGTTTTGGGGTGCCGACCCTTTTTTGTCTTGCGTTTTTTTTATATTATATGTTTGTTGATGGCCCGGGGGAGCATAAAAAACAAGAAGTGTTGTTCGTTTTCCTGGCTGTTTAATGTTTTGGTTGAGGGGGTGGTGTTTTGTGGGTTTGGAAAATTTGTGCATTTCATCCGTAATTTCTGAGTGAGAGTCAGCCCGTCAGAAACCCTTTCAGACACACCCATACCATCCGTTTAAATCTGGGACCCGTTAGAAATTTTTTACGTTTACCCTTTTAAAAATTTTGAAAAGGGTTAGGGGTTTCTTTTGTAACCACCCCTTTTTAGTGTCCCCCATTTTTTAAATTAGGACCATTTACAGACTTTCTTTTTAGAGAATTGTTGGTTTTTTATTGTTGTATGAATGTTTCTTGTTAAAATTTATTTCCCCTCTCCCGTAAATGGGGTTCTCCTTTGTTTAGTTTTGGAGATACGGGGCCCAGTTATTTATTTTTTTGTGGATTTAGTTTGATTCTTTTTTTTTTTTTTTATCCCTTCCGTTGTTTTATTTCTTTTTTTACTTGGGGATTTTGGTTTTTTCTATAGCATTCTTAGGATTTTTCTCTTGAAAAGAATGTGTATGGTTTGGCTGCCCCGGCCCTTTAAAAAACAAACGGGTTTCCCCAAGAAAAAAAACCAAAAAGATTGTATTTATTCATATTTCCATTTGTGTATTGATCAATGAATTTTTTATTTCATATGTTTTTTCGTTGTTGATTTTCTGCATATGGGTTTTCTTTTTTGTCTTGTTGATTGATGCATTTGGTTATTACCTTCATTGATTGTTTTAAAAGCGTTTTCCCAAAAAACCCTAAAAATTCTGTTTTCTGTCGTTTCGTTTTCCCCTTCAAAAAAAGTCGTGTTTTTTAAAAATGTGGGGTTGTTATAAAAAGTTTGTGTTAAAAAAAAATTTAAAAATAATAACCCCTTTTAAAAAAAAATTTTAGTGGACATAGTGTCTAAAGTATTTTTTTTTAAATTTTATTTGGTCCCCTGACAGTGTTTTACTTTTGGCCCCTTTAGGAAGATAGGTTTTCATAAAAAAATGCAACGTGGTTAGGCATTTTGGGCTTGAAGGTCAGCTCTTTAGACTTTTTCATAAAGAAATTTGGCAAAAATTTTTGAAGAGGGAGGGAATGAAATAAAGCGAATGCAGGGAAAAAGAGAACCCCAAAAAGGGCAAAAGGGATGGAAGAAAAATAAAAAATTTGAACAAAAATAGGGTAGAAGAAACTAAAAGAGGAAACTAAAAGATTAGAACAAATAGAAGAAACCAAAAGGGCACACGAGACAGAAGAACTAAAAGAATCCAGTTAGAACTTTCTCGTCAAGTAGTAGTTTCAGGTGAGGACAGTCATAATCAAAGTGCTAGCGTACCCAGGTCTAACGCCCACGTCCTCCCTTTTCCCCAATTGCCTCCCTTTAAAGAAAGGACCGATGACATTGACAGTTATCTGTTCAGGTTCGAAACCCATGCTCGCTCTCTGGGTGGTCAGAAAGTCTATGGGTCCTTATCTCTCTGCATTACTTGAAGGTTAATTCTAACGCTTTATCACAGTTTGGCAGAAAATAATGTGGTTTCTTATGAGCTGTTGAAAGAGTTTGTTAAAGAAATTTTAGTGTACTCCAGATGGTTTTCGTAAGCGTTTTCGTGAGTCAAAGCCTAGTGTAGATGAACCGTTTGAAACTTTTCAGTGGACTTAAACGCCTTCTTGATCGTTGGATTTCGTTGTCTAAGTTTGAGAATATTTTCAGGGTCTTGTTGATCTTATTCTGAGAGAGCAGTTTTTAGAATGTGTTTCTAAGGATTTGGCTACTTTTCTGTGTGAAAAAGATGAAAAAACATTTGATACTATGATCAAGTCTGCTGAATCATACAGACGTGCCCATCCCACTAAGCTCCTTTCCAGAAAGGCTGATGTAAATATGTTTGCCTCTGTTTCTCATGCTCCTGGACAATCAGATAGACCCCATTCCGTGGTCAGTCAGATAGAGGTCGCAGGTATTTTGCCCCTCATCCTGTTCAGAATCCCAGCACCCCAGCTAACCGGGGCGGTGGTAACCGTTACCGTGGTCGTGGTGCTCGTCAGTATTCAGTCAACAGAGGTTCATCAGGAAATACCTTTTCCAGTCTCCAGTGTTGTCTGTTTTCTTTGTAAAAAGACAGGGCACGTGGCTTCCAAATGTTCTTGGACGTCAGGTAGAAACCCATGTAAGATGTGTATCAAGTCATCTGGTCAAGTGCCCCTTTGTTGTTGGCAGTTCAACTGTCATCGACAAGTCAGCTGACAAACATTCTACTGCTGCTTGTTCGATTGTTCGCCCCCCATTCGCTTGTTTAGCTGCAGGTGAATTCACAGGGAAGTTGAATCTGGTTCTGTCAATGGCACTCTATGTTCTGGTATTGCGTGACACTGATGCTACCATCTGTGGTGTTCGCAAGAGACTAGTTTCGGATAGCCAGATGCTAGGTACCACAGTGAGCTGTGTTTCTTTTGGAGGGACGTGTGGATGAATTCCCACTAGCTACAGTTCCTGTCAGTTGTCCCTACTTTGAGGGCGACCTAACCTGCTGTGTCCAAGACAGTTCCTGTCGCAGATCTCATCATGGTAATGTCCCTTGTGTCTGTGAATGATGAACCCTTCTCTTTAGCTGCCGTTACCAGAGCTGAACATGTGGTAGAGAAGAAACCTTGTGTCAGATCCCTGATGATTGAATATTTCTCGTTCTGATCTGATTCAGAAACAAAAGGAGGATGAGTCGTTGAAGACATGTTTTCAGTTAGCATCTTCTGGTGAAGTGAAGAAGTCAGGTACAGCTACCTTCTATTACTGTTTGTCAGACGGTGTTCTGTGCAGGCATTTAAAGAAAAATGACATTCCTTTTGATCAGGTTGTTGTTCCCTCTGACCTTCGACCTACAGTGCTATCTGTAGCACACGATCTTATCCTGTCAGGTCATTGTGGTTCTCGTCGAACTCTTGCAGGAGTCTTCAACAAGTTCTTTTGGCCTGGTGTTACTGTAGATGTGGCCCAAGTATGTCGCCTCATGTGACGTTTGTCAGATGACAGTATCTAAGGGAAAAGTTTGTCCAGTACCCCTTTCTACTGTTCCGTTCATTGGTACTCCATTTGACCTTGTGGCTATCGACCTTGTGGGTCCGTTTTCTCCTCCTTCGGAACAAGGTCATAGGTATATTCTTACATGACTGATATATCCACCCGTTACCCGAGGCTGTTCCCTTGAAGGATATCTCTTCTGTCTGTGTAGCAGAAAGACTATTGGAATCTTTTCTCGTCTAGGATTCCCAAAGAGATTCTTTCGGATCAAGGCACCCAGTTTAATTCTGACTCATGATACAGTTTCATGTGCTATGTGGTACCAAGGGCATTCGCACATCGCCATACCATCCTCAGGCAAATGGTCATGGTGTGCGTTTCCATGGCACTCTGAAATCGATGCTGAAGAAAACTGTGCGTCCTTACCCAAAGGCATGGCATTGATATCTACCTGCACTGCTGTTTTCATGCAGAGATTTTGCCTTCAGAAAGTACCGGTTTTTCCCATTTCAGTTGTTGTTTGGTGACAGTTCGGTGCCCTATGCTCTATTGCATGAGTCTTGGACCCAGTTTGATAGTCATGATGCTGAAGCAAAACCCTTCTATGCTACTTGTTCGAGCTAAGGATGTCATTGCTGATCATGCAAGTTGGCTGTGGATCATTCTATCGATTCCTCCGCTAAGGGAAAAAAAGTATTTTGATCGTAAGTCGAGAGAACGTCGTTTCCAGGTTGACGACGAAGTCCTTGTTCTCCTCCCTATGGATTCAAACAAGTTAATGGCTAGTTGGTCAGGACCATTCCATTTACGAAGGTCTTCCATTCCTGACTATAAAGGTCTAGTCAAAGGAAAACAGGTTTTTCATGCTAATATGTTGAAGAGGTACATTTGCCGTTCTGCTGTATCTGTGTCTCAGACTATCCCAACAGTTACCTCACAGGGAAAGTCAGTTACCATGGTCTGAGATATCGCCTCTCAGTTCTGGCAAGAAGATGTTTCTTTCAAGAGTTCTCCAGGAAGTGTTCCTTGTTCGAACCCCACTCCAAATTCTCGTGATCCTGTAGTCGCGTACACAGTCGGTGTTATTCAGGACTGTGATGACGCACTACCATACACACTCTACCTGTTCCCATTACATCTTCGTATGCCAGATGAAGATATCGATTCAGTACAGTTTTTATGGTACTTTGTCTGACAGCAATGCTAAGGAGTTACGGAGAGTCTTTGAGTATTTCAGGTATATTCTGACTCCGAACCAGGATCCTTTTTTGGCAACGTACTATTAGAGATTCGTCTAACAAAGATGTTCCAGTTAGGAAAAGGTTTTTATGACATCCCCTTCTCTGCAAAAGAGGTTGTGAGAGAGGACTTTGGCGTCATGTTGGAATCGGTTCATTGAACCATCAAATAGTCCCATGCCTCCCCAGTTGTACTAGTCAGGAAAAAAGATGATACATGTCGCTTTTGCATCGATTTCCGTTCTCTGAATAAGATTACCGTCTTCGATGCTGAGCCCATTCCTGATGTGGAAAGTTTGTTTGCGAGATTATCTGATGCACAGTTCTTTACAAAGATAGATCTTGCAAAGGAATATTGGGAGATAGTTGTTAAGCCCGAGGACCGTCCAAAGACAGCTTTTACAACGCAATGGGTCTTTTTCAGTTTGTAAGGATGCCTTTCGGTCTTGTGTCAGCACCTGCTGTTTTCGCACGCATGATGCGCATGCTAACTTTGGATCAGTTCTCAGCTGTCAGTGTCTTTGATGATATTCTGGTTCATAGTGGTTCATGGGATGCACATGTTCGTCACGTGAAGGGTGTTCTTTCGTGTCTGAGGTCTTTCAACCTCACAGGTCGTCCCTCGAAAATCGAGGCAGGTTTCCATTCTCTGGAATTTTTTGGCAATCTTTGTAGGTGGGTACTATGGTCCTGAACAGAAAAAAAAAATAGATCAGATTCTGAGAATTCCACCCCTACTACCAGAAGCAAGTCAGATCTTTGCTAGGTTTGCTTAGCTTTTACAGGAGATATGTTCCCAGGTTTTTTCACTTTGAGTGCTCTACTCTCTGATTTAATCAAGGATGTTGGTCGAGTTGGAAGATCTATTTCTTGGACCCCTAAGTGTGCAGTAGCATTACAGAAGATTCAGAGTATTTGTCGTCGGCACCTGTATTACTGTTACCTCGGTTAGGTAAGCCCTTTGTTCTTAGAACTGATGCTAGTTCTGTTGGGCTCGGTGCTGTACTACTGCAAGAGGATGATGATGTACTTCACCCAGTTGTATTTGGGAGTCGCAAGTTGTTAGATCGTGAAAAGTCATACAGTACTATCGAACGAGAGTGTTTAGCCATTGTCTGGGCTGTTCAGAAGTTCGTTCGGTACTTTTGGGGAGTCAGGTTTATCCTACAATCAGACCATCGACCTTTGACGTACCTTCGAACGTCAAATTTTAAGAATTCCCGGATTATGCGTTGGGCATTGTCTCTGCACGAATTCTCGTTCGAAGTGGAACCAGTTCCAGGATCATCGAACATTTTCGCTGATCTTCTTTCACGTTCTTTTGAGAACCAGTCTGTTCCTCAGACATTGGTTTGTTAAAATCCGGGTGAGTTGAACCGGTTAGACAGTCTCTGCAGTGATTTCGGCAACGCGACAACACAGAAGGCCGAAGAGGGACTCAGCTGTTTTTTTTGGTGGCAGTCAGGTATTTATCACCACAATGTTTATTTATTAGCAAACCGAAACCGTATTCCTGTTTAGGAGCGACTGAAACTTCCTCAGCGCACTTGTGAAGGTTTTGTTTAAAAAAAAAAAAAGCATTTGCTGTGTTCTGTTATCCTATGACTTGATAGGGTACCAAAACGAAATGCTGTCGGAAAACATAATAGATGAAGTGAGTGTTAAAGGATGTGGTCTTTAGAGAGAAAAAAAAAGATTTTGTTTATTCTGTGACTTAACTAGTTATGAACTCATGTTGAAAATGTTAATTATTTCAATGTGGATCAAGTAGACTTTGCGAGAAAAGGGAGAGTTTTGATGCTAGGGACAATAAGCTCCCAGAATGAGCGACATAGACTTTTTGCTGGTTTTTATTTTTGATGTGGATGAGTGTTTAACTCACTCTTGATATACATACTGAATAATTATGTGTTGGTAAACAAGAGTGTTGTGGAAATCTTTGCCTTACGTATATAGAAGTAAATGAATCGTTTGAAAAGAAACCTTTTAAAAATCTGGCGATTATATGAAATGAAATGAACATTTTGTGTTACAGAAAAGAAATGAACATTTTGTGGAATTGACGAAAGACATTTATATTTTGATGAAAAGTAATCATTATTGTGTGGAATGAAAGTAATCATTGTGTGTAATGAATTGTATTCATTGGTTTATTGAAGAGGGTCCAGGTGGAAATCTTTTCCCAATTTGGAAAACTAAATTCTGAAAGGTTTATATGGAAATCCCTTTTCCCGTGTAGTGTTGTGATTCCGAAAAGGGAATGTGTATGCAGTGCTATGATTCCGGAAAGGGAATGTTGTAGTGTTATGATTCCGGAAAGGGAATGTTGTAGTGTTATGATTCCGGAAAGGGAATGTTGTAGTGTTATGATTCCGGAAAAGGGAATGCTGTAGTGAAGAAAGATATGCTGATGTTTGTCTCAAGTTCTAGTGGAATATGATGTGGCTATGAATATTAATGTACTCGTGATTGTAATGAATAGTAGCCATGATAATCAAGGTAGTTCATCAGGTTCCCCAGGTACAAGCGTTCCCTGGACTGAGGGGACTGTCTGCCATTTTATGAGGGTCAGGGCCTCAGTGGGTTTTTTTTTTTAGCCACAGTTGAAGTTTTGGTCCTGTGTCGGACATGACTTGACGTTTGTCGTCGTCTTCTTTCTCCATGTCTGCGTCTTCGTTTTGTCGTCGTCGTCGTTGGACCAGCGCGCTAGTTGAGGCACTAAATATTTAGACATATTTTGTGTTACCCCCTAATGGTTGGGTGCCGACCTATTATGTCATTGCTTTTGGGTATATTTAGGTTTGTTGATGGCTGGGCAGCATTAAAAAGAAGTGGTTTTCCCGGTTGCTTGTGTCTTTTGTTGGGTGAGGGTGTGTTTTGATTTTTGCTTTGGAAAAAGTTGTGCAAGCTCATATTTCTGAGTGGAGTCAGACAGGCAGCACCTGCAGACACACCCTTTACATCCGTCACACTAACCACACACACACACACCACACAACACACACACAACACACCACAACCACAACACAGAGGGGAGGAGATTAACTGTTGATTTTATTTGTTACACTCGTTTGGGATACAAATATGACTCGTTATTCGGGAAGTTCTTTGTGCCAAACGTTCTTTGTGCCACAGGACGTTTCTTTGTGCCACGTCTCTTTGTGTTCCGTCTGTTTGTGCCACGTCTAACCCTAACACACTTACCCCTAAACCCTATCCCAACCCTATCCCTAACACTAACCCTAACCAAACATCCTAACCCTACCTAACCTAAACCCTAACCCAACCACTTTATAGAGGACGTGGGCACAAAGACGTGGGCACAAAGGGATGCTTGGATAATACTACCATTCGTAACTGCCGGAAAAAAAAAACAACAAACCTTTATAGAACCCTTTTCAACGAAAGAAATCACACTGCAAAATAGATAACATTCAAATAAAACAAATACAGTTAACACCACAAAAATGTGATAATAACTGAAAGGTCCGTTTGGCTGAAATTTAAAAAATCCCCCGAGGATTTAGAATGTGTAAGTGCTGATCCCTTTAAATATATAGGATGAAGTGATGTCTCGCAGTTTGAATTGTTCTGGGAAATAAAATGCTTTGATTACAAACGGAAAAGGTTATTTCGTCATTTGAACGATCATATGACAGGTATTTGGAAAGACAATATATAATGACTTATGTTTATTGATGAATAAGCAAAAATACGGGGGTAATTCTACCCCCTAAAGTGGGCACAGTTAAAAAAGTTCTTGGGTGTATGGATTTATTTACTTCATCATTCTCTTGCCATGATGGCTAGAGGAGAGATGGTGAACTCTCGAAGCCCGGGCACCACCATCGGCCTGTCTTGCTGTCGCATCGCGTAGGGCCATCATCCGGTCCATTCTTTGTGTTGTCATCCAGCATTTGGCTTGTGTCCCTTTGTCTGTGCCTTCCGCGTGCCTGGATGATGTTTTGGGCAGTGTTTGTGGCGTTGCAGCCGAACCCGACAGCTTCCTCTTTGATTTGCCGAGGAGTTCTTGGGCCTGCCGTGATTTATTTGGCTCCTCACAAGGGTTTGACAGGGGTGGACAAGGTCTGTGGGCAGGTGTCAGAAAGTTTGGCATAGAGGAGGGTCTCGTCCAAACCTCAGGCGCTGTATAACACCGCCAGCAGCGCAAGTTCTCAACCAGAAGGGGACTACTTCAAGACCACAGTTGGGTCCGTCAAGGCTGCCCGCTATCTGGAGTACTGTTCAATCTCTTCCTGGAAAACATAAGGTGAAAACCCCCCAGATTCACTCCACTGTCTCCCTGGGGGAAGAAAATCAATAATCTGAGGTTCGCAGATGGGCATCGACCTGATGGGAGGCAGCAACGAAGAACTACAGACCTGACAAGGGGACTGGAAAAAAGGGCAGGTGCATATGGAATGGAAGTGAGCACAGAAAAAAGCAAAGTCCTGGTCAACAGCACAAACCAACACCCATGCTGAAATCTACATGAACGGCCCAACAGCTTGAAGAGTGGGCGCTTTCAATACCTTGGCGCCACTCTCCCCAAAAGGGACGTCGCTCTACAACAGAAATCAAGACCAGATAGCGATCGCAACAGCAGCAATGGCAAAGCTAAACAAGATCTGGAAGAGCAGGGAGATCAGCTTTCCTAAAAAGATGAAGCTGTACAAGCCCCTGGTGCTGTCCATCCTGCTGTTATGGCTGCGAAAGCTGGACCATGACAGCAGAGACCACCAAGAGAATCCAGCGTTTGAAACTAAATGTTTCAGGCGCTTGCTCGGGATCTCTTTAAAAAGACCGGAAGACAAACGACCTTGTGGGGAGTCAATATATAAAACAGATTAAAGACAACGTCATTATTGTTGCTACCAAATCTGTGACGGCATCCAACCGCAATAGACGTCACTATAAATAAAGTAAAGCGAAGACGGAGAGCGTGATTTGGGTGGTAATTTATTCCATTATTTTACAGATACGTTCTTGTTTTACGATACATTCAATCGTCTATGTGTGTGTGTGTGTGTGTGTGTGTGTGTGTGTGTGGTGTGTGTGTGTGCGTGTTTTGTGTGTGTGTGTGATAGTTTGTTGTCCTATAGCTATTTATTCATTCACTGTATTTACAGCCACTCCTCTCACATGGGCATCAAATCCCTGACAGCGTGTTTTTAAAGAAGCGATCCATTGAATTTGGAGACTTTAAAACTAAAGTAAAGGTTTAAATCCTTGTCGTGTCTGGTTTGATTGAAATGAAATAGCTAAACGCATCGCATGAACAATCCACAAGTGTGGCTTTGATAAACGAGTGCACGGCTGTTCTTTTTTTATCTTGTGTTTCGTTATTGGTCAGTTTTTTCGAGTTCTGCGAGTATGTGTATGACACCTGGTAAACTCATTAAAAATTAGAGAAAAGATAAAGAAAAGAAACCGCCATGAAAACGTAAAAGAAAAAGAAAGCAAACGCAGTGTGCCGTCAAGACAAAAGACAGCAATGAAACATTCTGTGCTGTGTTCAACAACAACATAGTGACATGTCCCCTCAGTGTGTCCCAAAACAAAAGACAGTAATGAAACCCTTCCGTGCTGTGTTCAACAACAACATAGTGACATGCCCCACCTCAGTGTGCCCCAAAGACAAAAGACAGCAATGAAACCTGTGCTGTGTTCAACAAAACATAGTGACATGCCCCACCTCAGTGTGTCCCAAAGACAAAAGACAGCAATGAAACTTTCCGTGCTGTGTTCAACAACAACAACATAGTGACATGTCCACCTCGGTGTGACCCAAAGACAAAAGACAGCAATAAAAACCTGTGCTGTGTTCAACAACAACATAGTGACATGTCAGGCTCAGAGTGCAGCCTCCAGTTAAAAGCGTAAGGTGCGTTACAGGAAACAATCCCTCAGGGTGATAAGATAAAGAAAGGCAACAAATTTTGTAAACAAAACTGATCACTGTCAAAGCACTGTTCTGTCATTAGAGTTTTTAAAAACGGGCGGCCCCCTTCCCTAAACCCAACAGCTTGTATTTAACCGAGTATAGTTTGGTTCAGCAGCCTGAATACTCTACCTCGGGAAACCGGACTGAATGTAATTTTGGAATTTGGATATGGAGATAGAGTACACCACTAAAAGAATGGTAGGGTTGTTTGGGGGGGGGGGGGGGGGGGGGTTAGCAGCCACAGTGACTTCAGGTTTAGAAACAAATAATGCTAGTACTTTTTTCAGTGATACTGTTAGCCCCTTTACGGACATTCGGGATATTTTACAGTTGAAATATTTTCTGTCTTCAACGTGAGACCTTTGTCACAATCGCAACATGGAGAACAAGTAAACGGAAGATAGTATCGGTTATTACTGGTTCATTATATTACTGACATGTAACAAAAAAAAAAATAAATGAAAAGCCAGTATGGGTCACAACTGTTTCTTTTCATTGCAAGTGTCTAACGGAGACAAAGTGGACACACACTGGCATGTTAAAGGTCCAGCAACATTTCTTTGAATTGCCGTCCATGGATTTACATCGGTGATATTATGGGCTCTTTAAATTTTTGCTCGCTAGTTTGGAAAATGCTGTACATTTGTTCGAGTGAAAAGCGTACGGTTTTCCAAAAACTGATAAAATGGCACACCAGCGTTAAAAACACAAGCAAATGAGAAACAAGGATATCAATACAATGTCCTTACAAAGAAATGGCACATATTATCTCTCTCTCTCTCTCTCTCTCTCTCTCTCTCTCTCTCTCTCCTCTCTCTCTTTTCTCTCTCTCTCTCTCTCTCTCTCTTCTCTCTCTCTCTTCACAGGACTCGGCAGCAAGCCACCGGAGGTGTACGGACGTGTTTTTGACAGCGCTCCGCTTGTGCGATGTAATCACTACAGAGTATAGGGTTTTTACAGTCAACTGGGCCAAGTAGCCCCCTTGTTAAACTTTTGGTTCTGTCTTTAGTTTTCTTATCTTTTCTTTTCGGGTGCTGTTACTAATACAAAAACAATGCCCTAATATCAAACTTAACTTGAGAAACACGTTGGCGTGTTTTCTGGACACTATACAAAACATTTGGGGAAAAGAGCGAGGCAGACTTCCGTGAGGTGTAAAACCTTTTCTCTTTCTGTGGCCGTGTCTCCTATCCGGACATTGTAGCATTCCTCTCATCATGTTTCTGTGTGTGGACACTGGAGCGATACTTCACAGGAATACAGCAGCCATGCCAGTGTTCCCCTGTCTTCACACGACCCGCACTTCAACAAAACAGTGGGGAATGTGTCGTTCCCCACAAACTGAACCGTTCGTTTTCTGAAGCGCGCCTGAGGTTACTGTAAAACTGTCCATGGGGTTAGTGATACCCCTAAAGGTATCTATGTTGCCCACCGAGACAGGTCTTCATATATGCAGTCTGTCTATGTGTGTGTATCTTGTCCCTGTTCTGGGGGGGGGCTGGGGGTGTGAGATATTGAGTCCAATCCTGGCCCAGGATTTCCAACCCACCCAGCACCTCCACACACATCAGATGCACAGGCGGAGCAGTGTTTTCAACCGTTAACGTGGCAACCATCAACTCAGAGAACTATCACTTGCACTCTGAGTCCTTGTACTAATTCTCTGAAAGATGAAAAAAGACAGGCCTAAAGATCCAGTTTCATGTTGGGGAGCCTTCACCTCCTCCTTCACCTCCTTCTTTCACCTCCTCCGCGCCTCCCTTTCACCCTTCTTCACCTCCCTCCTTCAACCGCCTCCTTCTGCCTCCTCCTTCACCGCTTCTTTTTCCACCATCTATTTCACCTCCTCCTTCACCTCCTCCGTCACCCTCCTCTTTCACCTCTCTTTTCACCTCCTCTTTCACCTCCCTTCACCGACCTCCTTCATACCTAATCCTTTACCTCCTCGTTCAAAACCACCTCCTTTCACCTCCTCGTCATCTTTCAACATCCTCCTTCACCTCCTTCTTCAACCTCCTCTTTCCCCTCCTCTGTTCACCTCCTTCTTTCATCCCTCTTCCTTTCACCCCTCTTTTCACCTCCTCTTTCACCGCCTCCTTCACCTCCTCCGTCACCTAATCCTTTATCCTCCTCTTTCACCCCCTCCTTCACCTCCTCCTTCACCTCCTCTTTCACATCCTCTGTTCACTCCGCTTTCACCTCCTCCGTCACCTCCCCTTCACCTCCCTCTTTCATTCAAACTCCTCTTTTCACCTCCTCTTTCACCTCTTCTTCACCTCCTCTTTCACCTCCTCTTTACCTCTTCATTCACCTCCTCCTCACCCCTCTTTTCACACTCTTCTTTCACACTCCTGTCCTTCACCTCCTCCTTCACCTCGCTTCCTTCACCTCCTCTTTCACCTCCTCCTTCACCTCCTCTTTCACCTCTTCTTTCACCTCCTCTTTCACCTCTCTTTCACTCCTCCTTCACCTCCTCCTTCACCTAATCCCCCTTTACCTCCTCTTTTCACCTCTAACTTTCACCTTCTCCTATCACCTCCTCTTTCACCTCCTCTTTATTTCACCTCCTCCTTCACCTCCTCCTTCTCGCCTCTTCCAACCCTCCTCCTTCACCTCCCACTCCTTCTCCTCTTTCTTTCACCCCTCTTTCACCTCCTCCCTCACCTCCTCTTTATTCCCTCTTGCTTATCACCTCTCCTCCTTCACTCCTCCTTCCCGCCTCTTTCCACACACCTCCTCCTTCACCTCCTCTTTTAAATCACCCCCTCCTCTTTCATCCTCCTCTTTTAACCTCTTTCTTTCACCTCCCCCTTCACCTCCTCTTTCACCTCCCTCTTTCCACCTCTTCTTCACCTCCTCTTTCACCTCCTCCTTCACCTCCTCCTTCACAAATCCTTTACCTCCCTCTTTTCACCTCCTCCTTCACACCTTCCTCCTTCACCTCCTCCTTCACCTCCTCTTCACCTCCTCTTTCATCACCTCCCCTACACCTCCTCTTTCACCTCGTCTTTCACACCTCCTTCCTCGTATCTTTTTCCGCATCTCCTTCCTGCTTTTTTTTTTCTTGTTGTTGTCCTCGTTGTTTTTGTTGTTGTTTGTTGTTGTTTTGTTTGTTGTTGTTGTTGTTTGTGTTGTTGTTGTTGTCTCCTTCACCACCCTCCTTCACTAATCCTTTGACCTCCTCTTTCACCACCATCCTTCACCTACCTTTCACCTCCTCTTTCAACCTCCTCCTTCACCTCCTCTTTCTCCTTCCTCGTTTCACCTCCCATTTCACGCTCCTCCTTCACCTCCTCTTTCACCACCTCCTTCTCCTCCCTCTTTCACCTCCTCCTTCACTCTCCTCTTTTATTCACCTCCTCTTTCACCACCTCTTTTACCTCGTCTTTCACCTCCTCCTTCACACTCCTCTTTCACCTCCTCTTTCACATCTCTTTCACCTCCTCGTTCAACCTCCTCCTTCACCTCCCCCCCCCTCCTTCACCTAATGCCATTTACCCTCCTCTTTCACCTCCTCCTGTTCACCTCCTCCTTCACCTCCTCCTTCACCTCCTCTTTCACCCCCCTCTTCACACCTCCCCCTCAACCTACCTTCTTTCACCTCGTCTTTTCACCTCCTCCTCGTTCTATCTCCTCCTTCCCAGGGGGGAGGGGGGGGTGTGGGGGGGCGGGTGTGGGGGGTGGGGGGGGGGGGGGGGGTGGGGTGGGGAGGGTTTGCTTGTTGTTGTCCTCGGTTGGTGTTGTTGTTGGTGTTGTTGTTATGTTGTGTGTGTTGTTGTTTTTCTCTCCTTCACCTCCTCCTTCACCTAATCCTTTTAACCTCCTCTTTACCACCTCCTTCACCTACTCTTTCACCTCCTCTTTTTTCCCACCTCCCTCCTTCCACCTCCTCTTTAACCCCTCTTTCACCTCCTCTTTCACCTCCCTCCTCACCGTCCTCTTTCATTCACCCTCCTTCCTTCAACTCCTCCTTCACCTCCTCCTTCACCTCCTCTTTCACCTCCTCTTTCGACCTCCTCTTTTCCATCCTCCTCCTTTCACCTCCATCCTTCACTTCCTCCTCACCTCCCTCCTTCACCCTCCTCAATCCACCTCCTCCTTCACCTTCCCTTTCACCTCCTCTTTCACCTCCTCCTTTCACCTCCTCTTTCACCTCCTGCCGTTCACCTCCTCAATCACCCTTCGCCTCCGTCACCTCCCTTCACTCTCCTTTTCACCTCCTCTTTTATCACCTCTCTCTTTCACCTCCTCTTTCAAACTCCCCTTCACCTCCTCTTTCACATCCTCCTTCACCTCCTCCTTCACTTTTCATCCTCACCTCGTCTTTTCACCTCCTCCTTCACACCTCCCTCCTTCACTTCCTCATCACCACCACTTTCACCGTCCTCCTTCACTCAAATCCTGCACCCCCTCCATCACCTTCCTCTTCTCCTAATCCTTTGCCCTTCTCTTTACACCTCCCTCCTTCAACTCCTCCTTCACCTCCTCCTTCACCCTAAATCTTTTACTCCTCTTTCACCTCCTCCCTCACCTCCTCATTCACCTCCTCCTTAACTCCCTCCTCACCTAATCTATTACGCTCCTCTTTCACCTCCTTCGATTCACCCATCCTCCTTCACCGCCTCCTTCACCTCCTCCTTCACCTCCTCTTTTACCTCCTCCTTCAACCTCCTCTATCACCTCTTCCTTTCACCTCCTCCTTCACCTCCTCCTTACCTCCCCTTCACCTCTTTTCTTTTAACCTCCCTCTGTTCACCTCCTCCTTCTCCTCCTCCTTCACTCCTCTTTCCACCTCTTCTTTCACCTCCTCTTTTCACCTCCTCTTTCACCTCCTCCTTCACCTAACCCTTTTACCTCCTCTTTCACCACCTCCTTCACCTCCTCTTTCACCTCCTCCTTCCCACCTCTTTCACCTCCTCTTCCACCTCCTCTTTCACCTCCTCTTTCACCTCCTCTTTCACCTCCTCCTTCACCTCCTCCTTCACCTTATCCTTTACCCTCCTCTTTCACCTCCCTCCTCACCTCCTCCTTCACCTCCTCTTTCACCTCCTCTTTCAACCTCCTCTTTCCCCTCCTCCTTCAAACTCCTCCTTCACCTCCTCTTTCACCTCCTCTTACAACCTCCTCTTTCACCTCGTCATTTCACCTCCTCTTTCAGCCCACCTCCTCTCTTTCATTCACCCCTCCTTCACCTCCTCCTTCAACCGAATCTTTTCTTACCTCCTCTTTCACCTCCACTTAACCTCCCCTCCTGCACCTCCTCCTTCACCTCCTCCTTCACCTGAATCCTTTACCTCCTCTTCACCTCCTCCTTCACCTCCTCCTTCAAGCTCCTCTTTTCACCTCCTCCTGTCACCTCCTCTTTGCAAACCTCCTTCTTTCACCTCCTTCCTTCACCTGCCTCCTTCACCTTCCTCCTTCACCTCATCTTTTCAACCACCTTCCTTTCACCTCCTCTTTCACCCTCTTCTTACACCTCCTCTTCACCTCCTCTTTCAAACCTCCTTTCCTTCACCTCCTCCCACCTAATCCTTTACCCTCCTCTTTCACCTCCTCTTTCACCTTCTCCTTCACCTCCCTCTTTCACCTCCTCTTTCACCTCCTCCTTAGCCTCCTCCTTCACCTCTTCTTTCTACCTCCTCCTTCACCTCCGTCCTTCACGCCCCTCTTTCACCCCTCCTCCACCTCCTCTTTTATCCACCTCCTCTTTCACTCCTCTTTTACCTCTTCTTTCACGACTCCTCCTTCACCTCCTCTTTCACCTCCACTTTCAACCTCTCTTTCACCACACCTCCTCTATCCCTCCTCCATCACCTCCTCCTTTCAACCTAATCCCATTACCGTCCTCTTTCCCTCCTCCTTCTTCACCTCCTCCTTCACCTCCTCTTCACCTCCTCTTTTTCACCTCCTCTTTCACCTCTCCACTCACCTCCTCTTTCACCTCCCTCTTCACCCCATCCACGTTCTTTTTCCCTCCTTCCGCTTTTTCTTGTTGTTGTCCTCGTTGTCTGTTGTTGTTTGTTGTTGGGGTTTTGTGGTTGTTCGTCTTCTTCTTCTTTTTCCTTCATTCTTCTTCTTCCTCTTCTACTTCTTCTTCTTCTTCTTCGTCTTCCGCCTCCTTCATCTTCTTTTTCTTTTCCTTCCTTCTTCTTCTTTCTTTCTTCTTCATCCTTCTTTTTCCTTCTTCCTTCTTCTGCTTCTTCTTCGTCTTCTACCGCCTCCTCCTTCCTCTTCTCCAACCTCTTCTTCCTCCTCCTGCTTTTCTTCTCTTCTTCGTCTTCTTCTCTTCTTCCTTCTTCTTCTTCTTCTTCTTCTTCTTTCTTCTTGCTCTCACTCCTCTCTCGTCTCTTCACCTCCTTCCCCTCCTCACCTCCTCATCCCATCTCTTTCTCATTGATGTCTCTCCTTCCTCTTCTCTCTCTCTCTCTGCTCTCTCTTTCACTCTTTGCACCTCCCCCCCCCGCTTCTCTCTCTCCCTCCTTCTTAAAGGATAAAAAATGACCGAACGAAATGAGGGTACACAAAGCTTTAAAAAAAATCATTATAGGCCTGAGAATGATTTCAGGGATCCTGATTATGATGGCTGATAAATCAAGTGGTTGCGTTTATCAAAAAAAAAAAACATAAAAAAAAAAACATACTACAATAGCACTGCCAATCATCTCAATGTTAAAGCCACTTTTGAAATTGATTTCTGTGA